>PNEQ01112939.1:21772-75112 GCA_003012365.1 Medauroidea extradentata
CGTATACTTCGGCAGCGCTCAATACCCCTGACGTCCGCTGATATATCGCCGGCTGTTTTAATAAAAGAAATCCCCCGTCTTGTCATTTGGTCACTTGGTTTTGTCGGTGCGGTCATCCCCTCCCCTCCCCGCCCGGCGTCGTGGGAGGGGCGGGCAGGTGCCCCGGAGAGAGAGTCGTTGCCATGGCGACACACCCTCGCTACTGCGACGACGAGGGGAAAAAACTGGGCAACAAAAAAATTACGGCAATATGAACGCGCTGAGAACGTCGGCTCTGCTTGCAGAAGATATCTTGCTGCAGTTTCCTAAAACTAGCATTTTCAAAAGGGGAGACTTAAATTTATTAATTTTATTTATCGTTTTTAAGCTATAACTTCTGTTTTTAAAGATATGTTTGGTAAATGTGGCTATGTTGAGGCATAGAAGATATTTGTGATGAATTTTGGAGATCACAATAGTTTTTATGTTCATCTTATGAAGAACTTGAAATAATTAGACGTATTTTCGCGGTTGAATCGGAAATAGGCTGGTTACAAGTGTTTTCAGTGGAACAAATACATTTTAAAGCAAGCTCGATAATGATTTTTTGTTACCGAAATTGCCTGAGTCGGGTAGGAACTTCAAAATTTATCTTTAAATTACTTTTTTATATGCTAATCTGAAAATAGCTTGCTACAACAGGAACTACTTTACATTTACGGCTAAATTACAAATTCAGGTCTGCCTGTGCATTAGTAGGGACCGTAAAAATTCGCGTTTAATTATGAGCACAAGCCAGAATTTAAAAAAATGAAACTGTAAGTTGCTGAAACTTCCGTAATTGGCCGTTAACTTATTTGACGTACGCTCTGGATGTCGCTGAACCAATAATAAAGAAGCTAATGAATTCAGGCATAATCGTGTGATATCACTATGTCAGTGAGCAGCCAGAGAGTAGATGTTGTCTTCTTGAGCATACATATATTCTTGGAGGCTATCCTACATGTGAATTATTCCTGTCTCTATGCATCATATTCATACACAAACGTCGCAGGTATGTGTATTTCATCCTATCACGAAAATTGCACATATCTGCTCGTTGCTTAAGAGGGCGTGGTAGGCCTACATCATTCAACGCTAAAAGCATTACTCTATAACTGTAAGTTTCTTGAAGCCAATTTGCGAACATTAAACAATAGCAATCCTTGACAACAGTTTTAACCAACGTCTTAAAAAAATTGTTTCCAGTGTTACAAACTTCTGAGGCACAATCTCTGACGCCGGAACCTCGTGTATTTAACTACGGCGCAAGAGATCATGCGTAACGAATTAGTAATTCTGGATAAATATTTACTCGTAAAGAATGGGAAATACCATTATCTAGTATTGTCATTGAGAGTTTTATTTATATTGGCTTCGAAAAAAGCGTAGAAATCAATTGATGTTTTTACAGCTTATTTATCTATTACGCACTCTTAAGGGTGTTCAAGTGCGATAAATTCGTAGTTTGATATTTGTATGAAATCATATTAGTTTTTTACACAATACTTGTGAGTACAGTTACCTCTTACCAAACAATTTTAGCTCACATAGGTTTCTCATAACGGTGCGTCAAAGTCAAGATTTGCATGTTGTGCTGCCGTGCAAATAGTAAAAACCACTTGACTTACTAAAACGAAATAATTCACAGAAAAATAACATGTCATGGGCTATGTAACGAAATATCAAAAAACTTCCAGTTAACTATTTTTGTATTTTAAAAAATTTCTGAGTTTTCAAATTCTTTCTTGAACTTTTGCGGGTTTTTTTGTAAAAATTCAAAATATTACGTGTAGGCTTCTAAATGCTTTGTTGCTTAGCTAATGGAATGTTAGTTAAACGTGAAATACTTCATTTAAGTAAGTCAATTTGTTTTTACTATTTCCATGGCAACAGATCATACAAATGTTTTGTCTTTGACGTACTGTTGTGAGAAAATCATGAGAGCTAGAATTTTTTCGTAAGAGAGAATTGAGCTCACAAGAAACGTTTATAAAACTATCATGATTTCATACTAAAATAAAATTACGAATTTATCGCACTTGAACGCTTGTAAGAGCGGTGAGTTCGCGCGAAAATATTTTTGCACCACTTTGTTCCAATGCTTTATGTTGACACTTACAACTCTGCTTGGTGGTTATTTTCAGCGTGTATTTGTCCAGAAGTGTCAGTTATTTGACTGAGCCAATGAGAACCAAAGTTACTGCGACACAACACGTGTCTGTGATTGGCCGGTAGAACCACAAGAGGCTGAGAGTTGAGAAGGAACATATAATAACTGACAACGAAGCATAGCTTCAGGCATATAGGTACGGCATTGAAACAAGTTTGTGCAAAAACATATTTTTCTTGAAAATCATCGAGTCAAGAATCTTCCAAATAAACTCTCGTGTAGTATCCTGGCAAACACATAAGTGTTGTAGGATAAAATGAACACTTTTAAAACCGTACTTATCTTTTTTTACTTTCAGCCACGGCCGTAGAAGAACAGGTCTGGACATTCGCCTAGAAACTTGACCCCCTTGTTGTTTGGCTGCAGTTCATCAAGTTACCGCGAGTGAGTGTTGTGCGTCTTTGGCGCTGCAATCAGGGTGGTCGGGCTCAAACTCCGCCCACTTCCCTCCCACTTTTTCTCAGTGATTTTACATAATAAAGATAAACAATAACAATCTATCAAAACGGATTTATATCAATTTATGAAATTCTTCCTTCGCTCATAATCCTCAAGCATGGCTCCAGCAATCTTTATTTTCTTTATAATGTAAACAATGGAAAAAAGTGGGCGGAGTTTGTGCTCGACCGCCCTGATTGCAACGCCAAAGACGCACAACACGCTCGGTAACTTGACGAACTGCAGCCAAACAACAAGGCGGTCAAGTTTCCAGGCGAGTGTCCAGACCTGTTCTTCTACGGCCATGCTTTCGTGTAATTTATACTATCCTGCCACTTTTTAATTTAAACGAAGCAACGTATGAAACAATCAAATTGTATAGATTGTACCGTACTCAAAAGTTAACTACTGAAGTTACACTATATAGGCCGGTTTCACCAACCTCTGGTAAGCATTTGACATTTGTTGAAAGAGGATTAACATAATATTTAAAACGTAAAGTGTTTCGCCAAGCTCTGTTATGCCAAACATTTGTTCAGTGTTCTGTTAAATTGCACAGCCTAGAGACGGACTGCTGAACGTCTAAACATTAGTTTAAAGTTTACAATGGCTGTCAATCTGCGGAGTCCTCATCTGTTGCTCCTCGGTTATCTTAATGTTGAAGAAGAAATATTGTTTACTTGCTATCTGAAATAGAGCCTGGGTTAAATTATCTAACTAACTGTAACACCCCTCTCTCTCCAGTGCAGCAATTATTAGTTGCAATGAGGTTTTATGCTGAAGGGTCCTTCCAATTAGTTTTGATAGGTATTTCTTTCGTATGCACAACAATTCGTAAGGTTTTGTCTGCAGTAACAAAATTAAGGTCAAGATAATTTATGTTTCCTGAAACTGAGAGGCTAGCTTTTAAAGACGTAACATTTATCATCATTTGAACATTTTGTAAACAAAGCTCATTTAACTTATACATGTCAGGACGAGGAGTTTTGTGGAAATGACATTTGAAGTTTGGAAAAGCCCTGGGTTGTCAATTGGAATAAGAACCAACATATTAAAGTCATTTGCTGTGGTTGCTGCTATGACAGCTATTGTGATGAGAGATGAGACTGCATCAGAAGAAATTACATATTTTAATGAACAAAGTATTTTTCACCTCTTATTAATGTATTCATTTCTATAAAATTATATAAATAACTTCCGTAGAGGTCGAATTGAGAAATATCCCTTCTAATTGTGTGAGGAATCCACACTCTACATTCCAAGGTTAGGGCTGTGGTTTAACGTGACAACCAAACAGAACATGTCAACAAGTTCCTAAGTTCCATATTTATTTATTTAGGCATTGCAGTTTGTACCACATAAACATTTCCGTTTTTCCTCCACTGAGAGAAAAAATTGGTTGATTCAACCAAATATTTGTTTATATATGTGCAACCAACGATGCAGTGTTGTTTTAAACAAATATTTAGTTGACAACCATTTTTTGTTAGATCAACAAAGCAGTCTCGTTATTTCATAATCTCATTTAGTTTAAATAACTAAACCAGGTGTTGAAACAATAATTCAACATTTTTTGATTTAACAAAATCTGTCGTTCATCTTAATATTTGTTTGAATCGACACTACTTCGTTGGTTGCACATATATAAACAAATGTTTGGTTAACTCAACAAATCCTTTTTCTCAGTGCCCCTACATCAAATGCATACACGCACAATTAATTGTTATAATATTTTTACAATGGGTGGGGTGTATTCTAAAAGTTAAATATCAGCAACTGTATGCTATTTTCTGTTTAAGGGCTTGTTCCTTAGTTTGTTTTTTTTTCAGTCTGGTGACGATAACTCTAATATTGTTTAACCAAGATCTTTGAAAAAAATTGAGACAATGTGCAGACACACTATGCACAATTCTGTGGATGCATTTTTAAAAACAATGTACCATTCGTCAGAAAAAAAATATTTTGCTTCATTTTGGCTTACTTTCACGACAAAACACGTGGTAGTTTGGGCGATGAAATCTAAGAAACCGTTCAGTACATTGCTACAAAAAAAATCAGTTACAACTTATGTCACATTAGTGTCATAATTGTGGAGCAAAATTTTGACATTAGTATTAGGTAGCAACAAAAAAAAAAAATTTTATAAATCACTGCGAAACTATGGAACAAGTCCTTAACAGCCATTTTAAGTAAAATTTCACTAACATACGTTTGTGAAACAAATAAAATGTAAAATACTTCAAATGTTTTGAACATGTGTTTCATACATCATATTAGTAGTAGACTACTTTAAACAGAGGTTGGTGAAACCGGCCCATAATCTTTTTAAATTGTTATTCTGCACAAGATGGTCTTGAAGTATTCTCACTTTATCGCAAACCACCTATATAACCATACCGCACTGAAAAAGCACGGAGAAAAAAATAGTCATAAATAAAGTCCTGAGAATAAAAGTATATTATAGTAATATTTCCTGCGGGAGTTTTTCCTCGAGCTCATCAATGGAGGAGGGATGTGGGGACAACAGATGGACCTATCCATCAATCAAGCCAACCTGACAACCACGTGGCTTTTTCATATTTCATATTTATACACTTTTAAACTTCGGCGCCGGGGTGGCCAGCTGGCAAAAAATATCCGCCGTAAGAAAGTGGCAAAATTTGGTGTCGGGAGGTTCACAAAAGGTTTCTCTGAGGTGTGGGGGAGGGGGAGGGGGGATAACCTGACAGGCACGCCTCCTTGAAGGAAGGTTGGGTAGGGGGTGGGCGTTGTGAAGGGAAACATCCCCCGTCATTGAGTACAAATAAGACCGCGGGTCGGCGTAGGAAAAAACACCCTCCACACGCTGATATGTACCTAGAATCGTCAGCAGCAGACTGACAGGTCTTGGCGTCCTGTATTCTTTGTCAAGTCCCTGCTTCACTTTGTGCGCGGGCACGCTCTTTAATTGTGCATTTCTCAAATCTTCCCTCGAGGCTAGGGTGGACGTATTTTTCTCGTCCTAGACCTTGAAGTGCGGAAGTTATAAGGGTGACACATGAACGCGTATCACGCCTCACTCTAGCCCTTATAAGTAAGGCCGTGAAATGTAAGTATAGGCTGTTCACTATAAACTGAACACTCAGCATAACATGTAATTAATTAAAAAATATGTTTTACTGGGCCAATATATGTTAACTTTTGAGAGTGTTGAAACATTTGCACTGATTTTTAGATACATTGAAGTTTTCATATAAAAATAGTAAAGATAACTGCAAAACGGCCGAAAGAAAACTTTATGCAGTGCTCACTTTATTGTGAACAGCCTATAAAAGAATTTTTGCCTTAATTTGTTTTAGTGTCTCATGTGTTACTCTGCATTTCTGCTTCATGATCAGTATAAGTCGTTCGGAATAAGTGAACACTAAAGATTTAAACTTTGAAAAATATCAGCAGCAGTTACTGCATATAATTCAACATTAACTACAGTTCCCTTAGTGATTGTATGGTTGGCAGCGGATTGCCGTGTATAGTTCCGTACATTTTCCTATTTAAATGCAACAGTACTAAAATAAACTGAACTAAATGTGTGTTTTATATAATTAATAAAATTATAGTCCAACACTATATGTAACTACCGACTGTACAATTTATCTCACACGCGCAAACATCAAGTGACGTGTCAAGAGAGGTCAGATATTTCCCGTCGTTAGTCGTTAAGGGGCCCGCCTCGTTGCCATAAAATCACACTGCAGTGTGTTTGAAGAAAAAGTTTTACACCGAAACTAATACACGTGTGTTCACGCCGTTTCTCTACGAAAAGAACACACACTTCAGACGACTGCCCTTAAGTACTTTCAAGACAACACACGTATTAGAAATCCCCTTTTAGGGCACGTCAAAATGGGTTAAAACTGGGTTTTCAGGCTGCTATAGCGGAAAATATACTAGCCGAATACATGTGAAAGCACTTAAGGGCAGTCCATTGGACTTTAGTAAAGTGATTTCGTAAATAAAACAATAGGGTCACCACTTAAAGTCCCATAGGAAATTTGTTTTTTCGCGAAGACTGCACGCCTTAAGCGTAGAGGCGACGCACCGTTGTATGGCCCATACGACGTCGCCCTTAGCACCATACCTAACTCACACAAACTCATGTGTCACGAGGCGAGCCCCTTAAGCGCGGAAAGATACGAATTGGCTGAAAATAGAAATGTAGCAGGACTGTTTTGGATGCTCACTTTATCCCGAACCGCCTATAATTGGATGATTTAAAGGTCATGTGACTTGAGGTTCCACCTGCAAATCAAAGTCGTGTGGTGTTGCGGGAAGCTTATTGTGATTGGTTTGGTCAAATGACACACGTCCCTTCACACAGACACTCTTGCAATAACCATGAGGCATAGTAGGCAGATGTGGACGTAAGGCAATGAAACAAACCGGAGCAATATTCTTTCGTGAAAAGTTCATGGCTCTACTTACGAGGCACTTATAAAAATTCACCAGGGTATAGGGTAGGTCAGCCAAAGTTTCAGGCTTTAGATGTTTGAAATACTACCAAGGGAAATTTACCCACGTTCGAAATGCCATCTATTGGCCTCGGGTCAAACTACTAAAACTAATATTATATTCTATGATGATGGGTATAGATAAAGAAATTTCGCGAATTCAATTACCTGCATGTTAGAATCAAATACCCTATACATACTCAAGTCCCAACCACTACCTGATAATCAGTTGAACAACAGAAAATTGAACGTATATACGCTGCTTGAGTATGCGTAGGATATTTGATTCTAACATAGAGGTCATTGAATTCGCGATATTTCCTCATCCCTAGAGACAGGAATAATCCGCGGGTTCACTGACCTCTAAGTTAGCCTCCAAGAATATATATATATATATATATATATATATACATACTCAAGAAAACAACAGCTGTTCACTTGTTCGCTGGCACAGCGATACCAACGTGGCTGGACCTGCATTTAGTTGCAATTTTATTGACTCGGCGCGTTCCATGAGTAGAGATGATGGTTTATCGCGGGAAAAGTTGACTGTTTGATGGATTTCAATACACGTCCAGCTTACCAGAATATTACTGGCTTTAGCTTGTACGTGGAGCTGTTGCCCTATTTGACTGAGCCAATAAGAATCCCGATATTGTAATATTGGATGCCTGGTATTGGTCTGCAGACAGCTACGTTGTGTCAGTGTTTTCAAGGCTACCTTGGCGCAAAACATTTTCGCGATATACCATCATCTCTATCCATGAGGCGTAAAAAAATGCAAGGGTCAATTGTGAAAGTGGCACGAACTTACAGTTGTTTAAAAAACTAGCTTGAGCCCAAAAGAAAACACGCATTTTTCAGATCTCTTCTCATCTCTATTAATTAGAGGCGTGAGTATTTCGCGTATTCATCTGGCAACAGCCTAGACTTCTCAGTCCTATGCACGCTCAGGCCATAGTCAGTGACTATCCATTGGCTCCTAGCCGTACAAGCTGATAGTGATAATCACCACGGATTGCTTCCTTGTTTATAACTGGTTTGCGGTCATCAGAGGTGTGTTAAAGCACCCGTCATCTAATCACAGTAGGAAGAGTGAAGTATACATTCTTGACGTTCACCCTGACCTAGAATCAATACGCGAAATAATCGTGCCTCTGCTAATAATGGGTGTTTTGTCCGAAGGCAGGTTTGTAAGCACATAGGTCGCCAGTTGACGCAAACTACGTCGTCCTGCGAGGTGATTATGCCACAGACTAGATAGTAATACAGACGTGAAATGAGGTGGCGGCACATTTTATACTGACGAACTTCGCCGCTTATTGGCTGACCGAATTTGTTGATACCAACCCAGTGTATGTTTAGCTACTGCATATAAAGGCAGGTTTCCTATTGGCCTGGCTGCCGGTTAGCAGCGTTGCCGCCGTACGTTGATTGGCGGTAGGTGTCTCCGCCATCTTGCTGGCCAGGGAAGCCATTTTGCTGGCGTGTGCGACTGAGTTCGCTGTTCTACCGGCTATTTCACGTCTGTATTCCTACATATTCTGTGGTTATGCGTTGATTCGCCATTGTCTTCCGCAGTATTGAGATGAGGGGACGACTACATAACACTCAGTCCTGAACACAGAGAGACAACTATAAATATTGACCTTCCTAACCAGGAATAGAACCAGGGATCCTTGACTCACCAGCCAGCAGCTCTAACCAGTACCTTTTTTTTTTTTTTTTTTTTTTTTAACGGAAATGTTTGGTGGATAGGCGAGGTGGTATCTTCAGCATCTACACTGCATCAAATATTCTCTCCATTTAATGGGACTTATTTGAGTAACCCAGAGTAACTTTCCTGAGACAACCTTATTGTGACAATGTTTTGAGACCCTTTGGACAAGGGTCGCAGTGGCCGAGTGGTCAGATCATTCGCCTCTCACCAAAACGTTCCGGATTCGATTCCCGGCGAGGTCGGTCCCCGGATTTTCGCACGTGGTAATCGTACCGGACGATGCCGTTGGTTTTCTCGGGGATCTCCCGTTTCCCCCGTCATTTCATTCCGGCGCTGCCCCATACTCACATCATGTCACCCTTCACCAGCGCTGAAGATCTCGATGTTAAGCGCTGACCAAAATCTCTCACGCACGCACCATTTGGACAAACACAAATTCACACCCAGCCAGACCTGGGAGTCGAACCCAGAACCCCTCGCACCAACCTACTATTGGACCAATAGGAAGTTAACTTTTGAGAGAGTTGAAACGTTTACACTGGTTTTTAGATACACGTATAGGCTGTTCAGGACAAACTGAGCACAGTCTACAATTCTCTGTGTGTCATATGCCTCCATCTTTAGAATATTTTAAATACGAAAACTGTCATGTAACTAAAAACTAGTGTAAACATTTCACAGCTCTTAAAACTTTATTCCCAAGTATTTTTTTTTTATTATTATAAATGCTGGGAAGTGCTCACTTTAAAGTGAACCGCCTATAAGTTTTCATATTCAAAATAATAAAGACGGCTGCAAAACTGGGGAAAGAAAACTTCATGCAGTACTCGCTTTATGGTGAACGGGCCATACTAACCTGACTGCACTGTCGTCGATAACTTATCCTCTAAGCAGGGCTCTTACATATGTATATAGGACGTTCGGGATAATGTGAACAGTACAAATTTAACCTTTCAAATGTATCACTAGCCGTTTCTATAGGTCGTTCGGAATAAAGTGAGCACTAAATATTTAATCTGAGAAAAAAGTCACCAGCGGTTACTGCACATAATTCAACACAATCAATAGTTACCTTACAACTTGTAGGGTTGGCAGCGATTTGCTGAATGTAGTTCCGCGTAATTTTCTATTTAAATACAACCATACATAAATTAAATCAACCGAAATAGACGTATTTGTATTTTATATGATTAATAAATTTTTTTTATCGAACTATGTAGATTGGTACCGCCTGCACAATTTATCTCACACGCGCAAACATCAAGTGACGTGTCCAGACTTGTGAGACATTTCCCGTCCTTAGCCGTGACGCGCGAAAGGATACGAATTAACTGAAAAATAGAACTTTAGCAGGACTTTTGTGATTGCTCATTTTAATCCGAACAGCCTATACATATAATTCAACAGTAACTACAGTTTCCTTGCTTCTTATGTGATTGGCAGCGAAATTACATAATATAGTTCCGTGTATTCTCCTATTTAAATACAACAATACTGAACCAAAATCAACCGAAATCGAAATATTCGTATTTTACATGATTAATTAACATTTTTTTATTAACCTATACAAATTCTTACTTACTCACAATTTATCTTACACACGCAAACATCAAGTGACGTGTCCAGAGAGATTAGAAATTTCTCGTTGTTATCCGTTACACGCGGACAAATAGGAATTGGCCCGAAATAGAACTTGAGCAGTGCTTTTTTGAGTGCTTTCTTTATCCCGAACCGCATATAACAGTAGACTGACTGAAGAGAAGCGTATTCCAAGCCACGGTAAGCCACACCTGCGTCACGTCTGCAGTCTGTGGTTGGTCACGTACGCCCTACCAGAGCTGTGTAGGCCTACATGACAGCCCACTTCCTGTGCCAGTGAAGGGACGAGCGACGTAATTACACAACTAAGACATGAGAGGACACACGTGTTAGGCTATCACGCTTGTACAATCTCGTTGACTAATGCAGCTGCCCTTCTCCGCGGTTCACACGGGACAGAAGGCGGTTGTGAAAACACACGATCTGGGGCAAGCAATGTTTTACTGGTCACCTGGTCGAGTTTTGTGCATCTCCAAGCCAGGGCCATGAGCCATCACTTTTACTGCTTTTACAATCAATTATTTTGATCCTAAAAATTATTTTTTAAACACTTTTGTTAAAAAATAGTTTATACTATGCTAACTAACTTTGCCAAGACAAAATAAATACGCAATGGTTTCAGATAATTATTCAGTCAAGTCAACTCTCATTAGAATGAAGTATTTAGCTAATTCTTTGTAATTTTTTATTCAGAAAAATATTATACTGTATGGTAAAACAGCTTTTCGAAATTTACTCTCGTTTAGGAATGAAGAAAAATAATTACCGTGTAAGCAGTTGAAATGTTAGGTCATGATCTTAACGGTGTGGTTTACATCTTGAATATTTAAAACTTTAATTTCAAATTTCAGCAAATCTCTTTAATACAAAAATATTTAATTGTTTGTTTTAATACAGGAGACGTTGTAGCCTACAATATCGTTATTCACAGTAAATTTTTCCCCCAGTTTGGCATGTCAGTTGGTTTTAGTTGCGAACATAAAACCGTAAAATGAAAACTTTGATGTTTGCGTGTCAATACATTAAAAACTATGAGAGATAAAAACAATTTCACAAGAGCAAAATGTAGTCACAATTTGTGTCTAAGATAATATAAAAAAAATCTGGTACAAATAATTGACAAGTTATTTTGTCCCGTACCTTTTACGACTCGCTACTGTATAGTTTTTTTTTCTGTACAAAAAGTAACGGCTTTGTATTGTACTTAGAGCCACGATTGTCTGGTGAAAATATGTTTACATTGCGTGGCTCCGATATAAAGTGAGCACTCGTTAAAGCCCTGCTAAAGTTCTATTTTCAGCCAATTCGTATCTTTCCGCTCGTAACGGCTAACGACGGGAAATGTCTAACCTCTCTGGACACGTCACTTGATGTTTGCGCGTATAAGATATTGTACATGTTCTGCTGCTGGACGTTTTATATCTCACTTGTCTTGGGTAAGTAAGATAAGTGGGTTTTCCGTCACGTCGACAACGAGGTCATTATAGACGGTGACCTACAACTTGGTACAATGACAGCAGCTGGGAGAGCAGTCGGCCACGGCCTTTGTTAAGTAACCGTCCCAGCATTCACCTGGATTTTTTTTCGGGAAACCATGGGAAACCGAAATCAGGATGGCCGGAGCCTGGGATCGAACTCAAATACTCCAGAACGCGAGTCCAACATCTTGCCGTGGCGATAAGACAAGTTCAACTGGAAAGTCTCATGCGTACGTTGCCATAATAGCCTTATTCTGATTCGTGCATTCAAATGAGAGACGTGTCTGAACAGAGACAAAACTGCACTGAAAAAAGAGTATAGTTGCAGGTACCACCATACTTTTGTTAAAATAGGGACAACGAAACAGTTCGGTTGCCGTTACTACTCTGGACAGTTCCTTCAACAATCTGTTTTGTAGACATTGCCATCTGGTTTGTAAAAGCAACAAGGCTCTTTGTTTCTGCTGCAGAACAGATTATTGTAGGAACTGTCCAGAATAGTTTCAATCACCAAACTGTTTTGTTGTCCCTATTTTAACAGAAGTATGGTACCTGCAACTATTCTCTTTTTTCAGTGTGCCAATAACCATAGAGCACAGTTGCCGATGTGCACGTATGGCACTGGAACAAAATGGCGCAAAATGTTTTTCCGTGACAAACACGTGGCTACAACGTGTCTAGAAACAACCTCGTAGCAAGCACACCACGTAAATCCTGGGTGAAATTCGAAACTGTAAGAGGCAAAAATTTATATGGCATTTTTACGTGCACAATGTGGCAACATCGCACGGAGAAAGTCCCCTCTTGCGCTACACGACCAGGTATTATGTTAAGGCCCGGTCACACTGTCAAATTTTTGTCTCCAACCAAATTTTACGATAAAGTTGGAAGACGAATATTGGAGGAATTGTAGTCATCAAATTTTTCCGTCAAATAAAGTTGGTCAGTTACTATCAAATATGTTTGAAGACATGTCACACTGTCAAATTTTGTTGCAGCTTTTAACCTATATGTTTGGTTATGTTTTAGAATAAATGTAAAAATATGGTACACATTTCTATTTAAGAGCATTCAGCTTGTAAATAATACAAAATAATTTGATTAACAGGAAAACTTCACGTAAGAACAATAAGTGCCATTTCTCTGCAATATTTCTATTTTTAATTTGTAGATTTGTGTATTTCAATCAAAATTGCTCGGACTCAGCAAGCCTACATTTCAAATATTAGTATAGTTTTAAGGTAAATATCCAACTCTTATATTAATTGAAATTAGAATGGATTGCTTTATCTTGACCTAAAACTAGAGTAATGTTTTCCATCCAACTCAACATGGTACACAAATGAAGGTTATGATATTTCAGTTTACAAAGATCATGATTGTGATTGGCTGAGCCATCTATAGAGCTGGTAATTTTTGGTGAAAAGAATCTTGCAACTTTTGTGCCAACGGCTCACGTTCACATCTGCACTTCTGCTGCGTGGCTCTGGGCAGAGTGTATTTGTGCAGAGGTGTGGCTCATTTGACTGTACCAATGAGAGTAACGTCACTGCGACACCACGCTTCTATGATTTGCGGGCAGAGCCCAAATATGTTGACAGTTAAACACAGCCAATCACAGACCACGAAGCAGAGCTGCAGATGTGCACATGAGCCATTGAAACAAAATGTTGCATAATTCTTTTCACCAAAAATCACTGACTCTAGCCATCCAACATCCAAGAAAATTTTCGTACCCGTCCAATTCTCAAATATTGGACAAAAAAGAAAGTCATCAAGCTTCCTCCAACAAATATGGCCGCGATAGTGACGTTTTTGTGACATCGTTTTTATCTAACATTATTTGACCAACTTTATTTGAAGCTATTTAAAGAAAAAATTTGACAGTGTGACAGGGCCTTTATGTACGTTACGTTATGTAATTGTAGAATCATATGTGTACTGCTCGGGATTTTGACCCGTAACCTTAATATGCAGGTCAGACCAGCAGTAGTTAAGATAAGTATGATATAGTCTGTTCACTTTAAACTGAGCTCTCAGCACCACTTGTAATTAATTAATATGTTTTTATTGGGCCAATATGTGTTAACTTTTGAGAGTATTGAAACATTTACACCGGTTTTTAGTTACATGGAAGTTTTCATATATAAAATAGTAAATATGGCTTAAAAAGGCAGAAAGAAAACTTTATACAGTGTTTACTTAACCGTGAACGGTCTATATCCGTGGAGCGCAAGATGGGACCAACTACAGTGCTATGTTGCCACATTGTGTATGTAAAGTGTACTCTTACAACATTTTGCACACTTACATGTTATTTCGTCTCCAATCTAGCCCACGAATTTTGTGGTGTGCTTATTACGTGGATGTCTCTTGGATATCCTGTATTTCATTTTACCGTTCGTACTAGATTATAGAAAGCTTGCAAGTGTTAACTTTTGCTACATAACGTAAGTCGCATTAAATAAATAAACAACTGCTGTGCCGGAAGTCGGACATATCATAAAAACTCGTTCTCTCGGACAAGCAGCACAGAATCGTTCAATGGCGCGATATTTTTACCCGCGAAGCCGGCTGCTGCTAAGTAAACAGGCGTGGACAATGATCGCGGAGTGAATGAGGACTGCGAGGAGGCAGGGGGAGGGGGAGGAGGTAAAAATGTGTGAAAAGAGGGGTAAAAGACGGGGGCGGACCAAAGAAATTCTCTGAGAAAAGGAACTGTGCAGGCCGGCCGACGACTAAGTTCACGTGGCCAGCCTCATGAATAGATTCTGCAGTT
This sequence comes from Medauroidea extradentata, assembly GCA_003012365.1. Classification (NCBI taxonomy): domain Eukaryota; kingdom Metazoa; phylum Arthropoda; class Insecta; order Phasmatodea; family Phasmatidae; genus Medauroidea; species Medauroidea extradentata. The sequence goes on from PNEQ01112939.1 coordinate 36,465, forward strand.
GTGGCCTGTGCGTGCAACAATGACATCTGTCCACTTACATTCGTGAACTGTATCGTGCGAAGATATTTTGGCCAGCACTCTACATCTAGAGTCACTTATGAAAATTTGCGAGGTTAGGGTTGGTCAGCCAAAATTTTAAATTTTATATGTTTGGAATATTACCCCAGGGAAGTTACCCCGTGTTCGAAATTTCAACTGATGGCATCACAATCAACCACTAAAACTAATATTAAACTCAAACCATAAGATCTGCATTCGGCTTCGAAAAACATTTAATAAAGAAACCATTTCTTAGGAACAATCGTAACTTGAATATCCTGGTTTTCCAAACCTTGTCTCGAATTTGTTTTATTATTAACAATAATAAGTTTTCTTTTACATTAAATATGTTATTTTATTTTAAAACAGAAATTTATGTCTTAGAATGTAAGTGATTAGTTTTCCTTTACTTTAAATTCTTTTCAAGTAAATTAATTTTCCGTTAAAGTAATTTTTTTATAAAAATGGACTTAGCTGCATTTGTAAAAGCAAGTCTAAACAGTTTTTATTTTTAAATTATTTAAATATAATTTAATTTAATTGAATCATTTTTATTCATAACTTTACAATGTATTATAACCGTGGTAAAATGTCAGAAAAGTCGTACGCCGTAATTTCGCCATGTAAAACCTAAGAAGTAAATAAAATAAATATAATAGAATATAAATAATGCACTGTTGGTGTAGCATTTAGTAAAATATTTATCAAGCAGAAATTATGCTGTTTTTTTTTTTTTAATTTCTGCCATCTTAACACCTTGAATTACGTTGCAGACGTTTATAAAATCCCACTCATCGATAAAAAAAACATGATGTATGGAGCAGCTCCGGAATGAAGGGGCGGGGGAAACTTATGATCATTGAGAAAACCCGCCGCCCACTCCCGGCATCGCCCGTGCGAAAACGACAGACCCCTCCCGGGAATCGAACCCGGGTCGCTTTGATGGGTGGCGAGTGCTCTAGCTACTGTGCCAACCACGAATATTCTAGAGTATAAAAGTGCGAGGGTGAGAAAGGGGGGGGGGGTAAATTGACAAGTTGAATGTGTACCACTGGTGTAATAATATTTTTTATTCAGTAAGGTCTGTTATGTGTCGATGATCTGATATTCGCGAAAATACTTTTTAACAGCTTGTTTCATTGCACTTATGAGAAAGTTTATATCCTTGACTCATGGTTAGTGATTGGACAATTTTTACTCTCATACAAGTTCTACCCGTCAATCACAGACGTGGTGGTGTCGCAGTAACCTTGTTCTGGTTGGCACAGTCAAATAACTGACGCCTCTCACAAAGTCACGCTACCAATAACCATGCAGCACAGCTGCAGATGAGCACGTAAGGCAATGAAACAAATTGGTACGAAAATGTTTTCGCGAAAACTACCGGCCCCTAATTATAGGCTATTCACGATAAAGAGAGCACTCTTCAAGTCCTGTGTTATTTTTTTCTATTGGACCGAATGGTATCCTCCTGCCGATTTTGTATGCATACATAGCGTAAGCAATTAACATATCATAAATGCAACTGTATGCTCCTTATAGTACTGATATTTCAACGTCTTAGACCACAATTAAATATTTCTTAGCTGTTACTATTGAATAGTGATGTTAAAAAGTGCTCAGTAGAAAGAGCACGGGGAGTATGTAGGTAGGTGACTTGTGTCGTTGTTGCCCGTGGGCCTACCCGAGGACAGCGAGGGTGTAAAGAATGTACGGAAAGCGACAGTAAAAAGCGAGAGGACTATAGCGAGCAGTGAAAGTGAGAGTGAGTGAGTGAGTAAGTGGTAGACAGGGAGATGAATGACTGCAGGACAAGGCGACTTCGAGGGCCGTGCCTAATATCTGGAGGCTGCGGCTGTTTAGCCTGCTTCACAACCCCCTCCCCTCCTCTTCCCCCACCCCTAAAAACTTCTGCTTTACCACCCTCACATCCCCCGCCCAGGGTTCCTTCAGGCTGTCCAACAATCAAAAACCATTTTGCTATATTCAGTATGTTAACATTATCGTTATGTTTTATTAATTAGTATAGAATCATAGCTATATTTGGTAGAAAGCAACGACCATAAATCTGGCAACACTGCCAAGTAGGGTCGTTTTAAAAATTTTCGTTTAAATCTCTCTAACGGCAATGGCTTTCCCTGATTCGTCGGCGTGTAAACAAAATAACAAGTCAGGAACAGGCATTGCCGCTGGAGACCTAACAAAAATATTTAAATTGACTTTTCTTGGCAGTGTTGCCAGATTTATGGCCGTGGGCCATCTACTAAAGATGGCTATGATAGTATAGTGCAGTTTCGTTTATTGCATCCATCAGATCTTTCTGTGTAAATTTTTGCACAAAAATATTGGACAAGTCATTTCAACAAAATATAATTGATATGAAAACGTTGAACAAGAACTTATACGCATACATAGACTGTTTATAAATACGACTTCGTAATGTATAGATCCTCAACGGCATTCTTCGTCACCACCACCACATGAAAAAAGAACAAGCATACACAAACTGAGCAAATATCTTACTCCATTGTATGCACTTTTGCTTATTACGTAAATATTCTTCAACTTAGTAGAAAGAATTGGTTAGGCCTATTACTAATTCCTTAATATGTTTTTGTACATGTTTATATTTGAAAAACAAATGTACTGCAAGTGCCTTGGAAGTTTGTTGAACAATTTTGTATCAGTTAGCAGCAAGTCCCGAAAGTTGAATAGTGAAATGAAATCGTAGGAAAAAATATTGATTCAAATCACTTACAAATATTTTAATCACTAGACATATTTTCGTGCATATTGAAAATATGAACGGTACACAACAAAACAATTTTCACTGAAAAGCAATGTGTGGTAGGTAGGTTACGTAGTTTTATTGAAAAATTTGAGCAAAGTAAAATACAGTTTAACATCAAATCTTCATTAAAAGTGAATACAAATTGTCATATTAAAATAAATTGTAGAATATAATTGGCCATGAGTTTAAGAAGCTAAACTGGAACTTTGTATTTATATAAATTCTTGATATTCTGTAGGAAACAATATTTGATGTAAAAATGTCATAAGAATTCTCCAAGTGTAGGCTTCGTTACTGATGCTCAACATCTTAGGACACAATAGAATCCAAACACACTTGTGTTTGTTCTACGATTGCCAATAATCACCGAGCAAAGTGGAGAAGTGGTATCACACTCGTCTCGCATTCGGGAAGAATCGTGTTCGATCTTCGGCTCCGGCCATCCTTATTTCGTCATCCACGGTTTTCAGAAAGCACTCCAGGTGAATGGTGGGATACTCTCTGACCGAATCCTAAACCCTTTAGCCCGTGTACTTTTACCACGGCTAGAGACCTGAAAAATTAGCATATTCTTTCAGGTGCAAGCTAGAGTTGCAGCAACTATAGGTCTGTATCACGTTCACAATTGGCCGTTGACTTACTCGACACTTCCTGGAAGTAGCTGAGCCAATAATAAAACTGTAGATAATACAGGCCTATTTCACTTTGTCAGCGAGCAGCTAATAAACAGCTGCCATCACGTTCAGTACACAAATATTCCTGGAGGCTAGCCTACAGCTCAGTGAACGAGCGAATTTTTCCGGCCTCTAATCATGGGACTTATGCTGTCCGAAGACATGTCAAGCAACCAAATAAATAACAAAACAGAAAGTAAGCGTGAACCGGATCCCGTTTTATCTGGTCCGCGGTGAAATTATCCTCTCACCAGGGACACAGAATATTTAGGTATACAGAAGTGATATAGTCGGTAGGACGGTAAACTCAGTCACACTCGTCAGAAAAAAAGCTTCGCTGGCCAGCAATACGGCGGAAACACCTACCGTCAATCAGCCCAGCGTAAAGGTGGCTGCCCTGTTAGCCGGCAGCCAGGCCAATAGGAAACCTGTAGTAACATGCAGGAGCCAAACATACACGGGGATGGTATCAACAACCTCAGGCAGCCAATAAGCTACCAAGTTCGCCCGTATCAAATAAGCCGCCACGTCATTTCACGTCTGTATTACTATCTAGTCTGTGCCAGGGCGGCATAAATTAGAGATGATGGTTTATAGTGGGAAAACTTGTCTGTTTGCTGTGTTTCAACGCAGTTCAGCTTACCAAAAGTTTACTGACTTTCGCTTGTACGTGGAGCTGTTGCCATTTTAACTCAGCTATTATAATATGTTATGTCTGTTATTGGTCTGCAGACAGCTACGTTGTACCAGATGTACATCACCCAATCATACATGCTGCAAGAAACTACAGCTTTTCAAGGTTGTGTTGGTACAAAACATTTTCGCGACATACCATCATCTCTAAAGCATAATGTACAGATAACTGAGGCACAGAATGCATAGTACTGTGCAGTCTAACCTACGGGTTATCAATCTCGCGAAATTTTCTTGTCCCTAACGAAACCTCATAAAGTAGGTGTCATTAGATAATAGTAACTTTCGATTCATCAAGATGAACAAGAGGGAGGCTACGCTGAACATGAGGTAGGGTCGGGTGCTTCTAAGCTTTCTCGGTGTCAGTACAAAGGAACAGTTAATTTTTCAGAACAGTAGCGTGCCGTGTGTATAGGGGAGGGGGAGGAGTTTTAGTGGAAGCGTTAGAGGGGAAGGGATGAATCGCCTCTGTCCATTCGTCATTCACACTCCTGGACGCGTGGTGGGGTGTCCGCCATTTTCCCACTGGACACATGCTGGTACTTAACTACCGTTCTTTCAAGACGATTCTTCCGATCTTCGCTTGTCATTTTTCAAAACTCTCCTGTAATTTACTATCCCAACTTCCTGCCACTTTAGTAAAGTTTTCAATCAGTTAGGTTTACATTACGGTGCATATGTGTTTAGTCGCAAAAGAAAATGACATTTTTTGAAAATGTTCTATGATCTCTTGAAGTGCTCGCCGTAAGCCCAAAGTCCAGGCAAGAAACAATGACTTAGTATTTCTGACAGATTGTTGTGATCAAGAACTGCAAAGAGTGAAATGAGAAGCAAATACTTGCAAAAGTATAACTCAGGGAACTAGGAAATGAGAAAGAAATCTATAGGGAAGGACTTCTTAACATGAATCAATCCCTAGTAAAGAAAGGCGTGAAAGAACGACTTGCAATCTGTACAGCGGTAAAATTCGTGTTTTGGGACAAAGATAACACTAGTGTCAAAGTAATTAAATCAGGAGAAAATTATTGTTACGCTGAACTAATCCTAGCATTATCGCCGTCTTTCTGTCATCCCATTTGTCTAAACCACTGCCGTAGAAGAACAGGTCTGGACACTCGCCTGCAAACTTAACCCCCTTGTTATTTGGCTGCAGTTCACCAAGTTACCGAGAATATTGTGTTTTATTGGCTCTTCAGTTAGGTCGGTCGGACTCAATCTCCGCCCACTTCCCTCCCACTAAGATAAACAATTTATCAAAACGTATTTTTGAATCAGTTTTTGAAATACTTCCTTCGCTTACAATTTTAAATCATGGCTACAGAAAGCTTTATTTACTTCATATTGTTAACAATAGAAAAAAAATGGGCGCAGTTTGAGTCCCACCGCCCGGATTACAGCGCCAAAAAGTACAACTTTCTCTGTAACTTGATGAACTACAGCCAAACAACAAGGGGGTCAAGCAAAATACATTGGTAGATAGGCGAGTGTCCAGACCTGTTCTTCTACGACCGTGGTCTAAACATTTCGCTGCAATTGTGAAGTATGGTGCGTATACTTTGCATTTAGTACAAACCTCTATGCCACATATTTATATAGGTATTATTCTTTCATCTTTAACATTATTTGCTAATGTTTCCTTTTACTGCTCTGAAAAATACAGTTTCAAAGCAAGAAATAAATCCACATAATTGTATCACAATAATTATTAAAGTCTGTCTTACAAGTGCAAATATTTTGTATGCGACGTGTTTAAATTATATGCATTATTTTATTTATAATTTTATAATACTACAGTACTATAAATTTCCTTAACATGCATTCAGGCCTTTTTTATTTTCTTAAAGTGAAAACTTGAATTCACAAGGTAATTGAGGTTTGTTATTATGACTTTAGAAAGTACATTTTGGTAAATTAACTGAAACTATTAACTGTCGACATAGTGATCAAAATCACATTACAGTTTATATTAAAACTTTTTAAAGTAAAAATAGATAGATGTGTGTATATAAACACATGCATACACAAGTTTTGCTGACAAGAATAACAGACGTTAATACACTTTGCTCGTGTTGTGTATCTTAGAACCATTTTTAAATATAAACAGCACAATACTATTAAAATATTACGAATCACATGCTAATATCGAGATATCAAATTAGTTCTATAAGGTTTTCGATCATGCTATTACCATTAAGGGGGAGTATTATATATTTTTCTTGTGTTTTTGTTTTCGAGCCATTACATTTATTCAAGTTGTATAATCAAAAATTTTTCTTTGACAATACATATTATGTATGCTTGATAAACTGCTTGACGTAAATAATAACTGACAATGCAGAATAATTGCAAGAGAATTGTGGGTTAACTTTGAAGAATGATTACAAGTCCAATATAAGTTGAACATATAGCACTATTATGATCTCCAAACTTCGTCACAAACATCTTCTATGCCGCAGAGAAGGTGATTTATCGCGGGAAAAGTTGACAGTTTGCTAGGTTTCAATGTAATGTATTCATTTCCGACGCTTTTATTTCGTTACTGGCGAGTCCCTATTTGACTGGGCCAATGATAACTCTGGTGCACTACTACTGGACGTCTGTGATTCGTCTGTAAACAGCTACACTGAGCTACATAACCATCGGCCAACAATACATGACGCAGGACTCTACACTGATTTGCAGAATACGCTGGCAGAATACATTCTCGCGATAAATCACCTTCTCTATCTATGCCTCAACATTGACACATTTACCAAAACTATTTAAAACAGAAGTTGTAGAAAATCGATAAATAAATTTTTCATCAAGCTCTTACAATTAAACATAAAAAACAACGCAACGGTAAAATTATTTGAACGTTCGTATAATGTGGAGTACGCATTCAAGTTACCTCTGTAAAAACACAGAATAGCAAGATTACAGAAACCAAATAGCGTGGCGGTGTCTGTGATGTTCGCGTACTTGTAGTATTAGACGTTGGACTAGATGCAGAACTTTTATTCGCTTGACTATTTCATACTGTGGATGATGTCCTATTGGTCCGGCCACAATCTGGCGTGTTCTTGAGTAGCAGCTGATTGGTGCCATATTGCTAGCCAATATATATATAAGTTTTTTAAAAGGTAAATTTGTCAAGGATTTGGTCGTAAGGTGCATAGTTTTCGAGAAATTAAAAAAAAAAAAAAAAAAAAACTAAATTGTACAGTTATTAGCAGCTGACTGGTTGGAGAGACAGCAAAATGTAATTTTTTTTTTAAATTTTTTGCTTCTTGAAAATGTTATTAAATTTTAATGTATAACCGTTTTTGTTAATCCAACATGTAAAACAGTATTGCAAATATATGTTAGTAAAAAAAGGGGCAATTTTGTCAACGATTTTGTCGCAGGATGCATAGTTTTACAAATATTTGCAAAAAACTAAATTTTACATTACTTGGCAGTAATTAGCAGATGACTGGTTGAAGAGAAGGCAAAATGGAACTTTTTTCAAAGTTATGCTTCTTGAAAATGTTGTTAAATGTGTATGCAACACGGTTGTCCTTGAGCAGCTGCAGATTGGCGCCATATTGCTAGCCAGTGCCGCCATATTGCTGGCTCGAATTGTTCGAGCACACGTATGGTAGTTTGTCCACATTTAAATTGTTATATAGACAACACGCATGGAATGTTGAGGGTTGCGTACCACGAAGGCGTTGGCCGCACAACTACATCTGCGCTTCTTGCACACCTCTTTCACGCATGCTTGGCATTCCTTATCTCTTCATCATATTTAACTGCCAAGAAATTGAATTTTAAATATTCTTAAAGTAATAAGTACTTTAACGATACGAGTTTTGTGTACATAACATTTTTTCTTTATTTCACAGCCGAGTTTCGTTGTTTACGCTGTGGCCAGAAAATAGATTTAAAATAAGTGATTACTGTTTTTTTAAATTTAAACTGTACCTATCATTTTATTTTCAACAAAACTTAAACGTAGTTTATAGCGGTAGCATAAATACGCTTTTTGACATCATGCCTTATGTGAAGTTTAGTAAGAAAGAACCGTCATTATTCTAACAGTCTCCTTGAACAAACGAGGTTTAATTGGATAGTGTACTTATTTACGAGATAAAACTCTTATTACTTACATTTATTTCATGCGTTGTATCTATGGAATCGCTCTACTATTTAAGTCCAACTTGGTATTATATTGGTGTCTATCGCGTTTACAAGTTTAATAAAATCGTCGTCAACTGACCGTCGTGTTTGCAGTTATATCTGCGTGAATATAGCGGTTATGAGTTATGATTCAATGACTCTTTTCCCTTTTGAACGGGATAATTGTTTGCTTGGTCTTCGTTTTGTACGCATGATATACTAAAATAAAACCTGTCATCAAAATTGCTTGAACTTCATAATCATGGCGGAAACTAGTTTTATTTTCTATATTAGAACTGCGGCTATGGACGACTTGAAATGAGACGGAGCTCCAGTCTAGTGTAGGATACATTTCCTATCTCCATGGATACTTCAACCGAACATAACCTTCATACAGGCGTTTGGCTTCACATGAACGTTATGAGACGTACGTAAAGAAAATTGATTATTTGTTTGTATTTTGCCACTTCTTCTGGTAAACATTGATCTTATGCACTTGCGTATCTTAACTACGAAATAAAACTAATATTTTTTTACACTTGCGTGCAAGTCTATGAGTGCACAAAATTTTTGGTTTCTTCCATCACCAACCAACAAATCAGCATGTATGTCAACAAGCTTTGTTTCACACAGTACTCTCCCCCTGCGGTGTGACGTCACTGGACGTGTACCTCAAGTCGTCCATTAGGTGACCTTTTTCACGCATAACTCACTTATCATTCTTTCAACGTATTTTTCACTTTTCACTCATTTTTCACTTTAAACTAAGCACTCCCCCAACACTTGTAATATCCAAATACGGTATTTTGTTTGGGCCAAACACATCAAGTTTTGAGAATGATTAAACGTTTACACTTTTTTTTGTTCCAGAGAAGTTTTCAGGACAAAAATAGTAACAATGAATACAAAATGGCTGAAAGAAAAATGTAATCTGTGCTCACTTTATTGAGAATTGCCTTGCATATATATATATATATATATTTTTTTTTTTTAATATAGTAATTTATTCATAACTTCCTTGTTGGGTTATAATTTACTATCAATAATTGGTAATACTTTTAAAAGTAAAATTTTGAGTAATGTTTAATGCTATTGACATAATAAAATACGACGTTCAGACGCCCCATGCTCGTAGGCACAGCATTTTGAAGAGATTCACGGGAAAGAAGTCTGGGGCAGGGGGAAGGGGGACAGTATGTTGGAACTATTAAAGAGAGGGAGGAAGGGATTCGAACCAGATGTGGTATTGTGACATAGAGGCAATTCGAGGAGCTCGTCTTTTGTTATCAGCCGTGAGAGAGGTGTTTTGGGCACAGCTTGTGGTCGTCATCTCGCTGATTACAACGGCTGTGGAAACCATCCCTTCTTTCAATGTGTCACACCCTCCCCCCTCTCCACTCATTTTCTGCCCCTTTCGGCGTGACTGAAAGAATCGTTGGCCAGTGGTCAGTCGTGACTCACTCGCACACGCACGCCGCTAACCCTCATACGTCCGTGAAACCCCTATTGTGTTCATTCCGCGGGTCCAGTCCACCCTCGCATTCGCACAGTTTCCCTCCTCCCCCATCCATGACCATCATCCACTTCCCCTACCTCCGGCCTTCCAACATATTGAAGACCCCCGCCATTCGTAGTCCAGCCGTGCATCCGAAATTAAGTCAAAGTTTTGTGCTGCGCCCGATGTGAGTCCGAGTATGAATTTCCCTCGGACGAGTCCATTCTATCGATTCTGAAGGGTAATTTATCTGTTTTCCTGCATCGTCGCCCGATATGTTGGAGACACAGCCATGTGATTTCCGCGAAAGTATGTTTTGAACCGACTTGTTTCAAAGCGTTATATCCCCGTCTGCAGCTATCCTTGATGGTCGGTGATTGGATATTTTTAAGAGATTAATCTATAACTGTAGGTTTCTTGATGCCAATTTGCGAGAGTTAAATAACAGAAATCCTAGACAATAGTTTGAGCCAACGTTTTAAACAAAATTGTTTCCAGTGTTACGAACTTCTGAGGCACAATCTCTGACGCCGGGACCTCGTGCATTTAACTGCAGCGCAAGAATCACGCGTAACGAGTAATTCTGGATAAATATTTACTCATAAAGTGGGCAAATACCATTATCTAGGATTGTCATTGAGTATGTGTATTTTATCCATATTGGCTTCGAAAAAAGCGTAGAAATCAATTGATGTTTCCAGCGTTTATTTATCTATTATGCACTTTTTATTCCTCCCGCTAATCACAGACATGTAGTGTCACCTTTGCCGTGTTCTGATTGGTCCAGTCAAGTGAGAAACGTGTCGGAGCAAAGACACGCTGCCAATAACCATGAAGCACAGCTGCAGGTGTGCACGTAAGGCATTGAAACAAAATGGGGCAAAATTATTTTCCCGAAAAATTCTGGTCCTTAGACATAACCAGAGACATGCAAAATTCGCGTTATTTTCTGACAGCTGACTAGACTCCAAGTGACTATAGGCTCGTTCGACGTCTCCCGCTGGCCGATATTGTCGTGACTTGCCGCGGAGAATACTTACACTGTAGAGAGGCCAATCTCTGTAAAGACGTAACACACGACAATGACAATAATGGTTCGTGGTCAATTGAATCGCAAATTATGCTCTGTTATGTATAGGAAAGTGAAGTTCAATCTGCTACCATATAATAACGCGAATTTTGCATGTCTCTAGACATAACATATGCACAAGCGGGATTTTATATTTTATTTCAACTATACCTTGAGGCCTAGCTGCTAAAATAATTTTAACACATTTTTCTCGGAATCCAAGTTGTTAAATGATTATATTGTAACGTAACAAATCTTATTTCTCTGCAGAGTAAATACTATTTTTTTGTAACTGTGCCAAACATGACTCAAAGATTACGCGTTAGATAACATGTTCTTTCCTCAAATAAAAATACCTAGGCCCCATAGTTTTTGCACCATTTCTTATCATTGTAGCCAAAATATAAAAAAAATTAATTGACATACAAAATTAAAACCACGGTAACTGTACATCAGTAAGTCAATGCATTTTGTGGCGTGTTTCATAAATGTTAGTTTTGAAAAATTCAGTAACTGCCACAACTCAAAGTTACGACAAAATTTTCTAATTTTCATCGACTGAAAACAATAATATAAAACATATACCATTGTCATCCCAAAAGTGTCTTAAAGTAGTTCATGGCATTTAGAATCAATATGAATTATCTTTTTTACCTGCCATGTCAGTTACTTTTTCAATTTTGGCCACACTGCGAACGCGGTTTTGTGACTTTGATGATTGATTATTTAAGACCCTGGTTTCTCGCGCAAGAATTTTACCCTTACGTGCACATCTGCAGTTCTGCTTCGTGGTAAGTGATTGGATATTCTAACTCTCACTGAGCCTTGGGATTCTACTGGCAAATCACAGACGAGTGGTGTTGCAGGAACGTTATTGTAATTGGCTCAGACAAATGATATACGGCTCTTCACACAGACACGCTGCCAATAACCATGAAGCAAGTTTGCAGATGTGCACGTAATGCACTGAAACAAAGTGGAGCAAAATTCTTTTCGCGTAAAACCAGGGTCCCTAGTTATTATGCAAACACTATGAGGCCTAATTGTTTTTATTTGAGGAAATTACATGCTATCTTATGAGTAGAACAGAACAGTGTTGGGCACGAATATAAAATAATGAATTTTTAAGATTTACGTTGAGGCAAATTGAACGTTACATTCGTAAATAGTCCGCAACTTGGCTGTAATGCTTCAGTTGCATGCGAAGGGCAGGTATAATCAAGACCTCATACCACGAGAGATTATAACCCAACGTGGACATCAAAGCCACGTTTCAAGAAAGTTTTTGCTATTCTTGTGGTACTGACACAAACATTATAATTAGAAATGGTGACATTTCTAGAATTCAATGACCTGCATGTTAGAACCAAATATCCTATACATACTCAAGCCCTGTCTATTTTTTGTTGTTCTACTGAGTAGCAGATAGTCGACAAATAGTAGGGACTTGAGTATGCATAGGATATTTGATTCTAACATGCAGGTCACTGAATCCACGAAATTTCACCATCTCTAATTATAATAAGTTGTGTGTGGCAACAAAATTCTTTCCCATCGACTGTTGTAACGCGGATTCGACTGAGAAAAATTTGTGCCGCTACAAATATTTATTGAGGTTTCAAAATTCATGGAAATAGACAAATACATAAATTTTTATACTTGCTTACAAAAAGTTGAATACTTGGTAAAAATTTTTTTTACATTTACAACCAGTTTTTTGTACATTTCATACAACAATTAAAAAAAAAAAAAAAGTATTCGGAACTTTTGTTAAGTACTAAACGCATGGCAAAGTGCGACAAGCAGCAGAAGTTTAGCCAATTTGTTCTCGTAGGTGTTCGAAACTGCGCGGATACGTACGCGCACGTTGGAACTTTAAGTTATCTCTTCACAGGTAATAAATAGTCCCTAATAATTCCGAACTCACAAATGCAGTCAATGACGAACGATCTTGTGGATTGGTTCTACGCGGTTACCAAAACTTTCCACCGTTTTTCCCGTTGTAAAGTAGAAGTGACGAAATTTCCGTTGGGCAAGTATTTCTTTTTTATTTTAATCCTCCGTGTGAGATGAATCGTTCTCCCTCCCCGCATCGTCTCGGGAACTTTCTATCGACGTGCTCGGTACAAACTTTCCATCTCTCGCTCTGTGAATGTGTGTTGTTCTCGTACAAAGCGACCGACACGTACAAAACGTGCAGTTACCATCTGTTAGTTGGGGGGGGGGGGGGGGGGTTACAGCTTATATGACCCGCACAGACGCGAGGGCGGAGGATTTCACAGCAGATCGTCACCCCCTTCTACACTTGACCACTTCCCCTACAACTCCCCCCCCCCTCGTTTTGTTTCTGTCTCCTCCCTGCCCACCACACAGTTGTCACACACCCTCGCTACAGATCTAATGGCCGCGCCAACCCCCGCGCCGCCGCGATAATGTAAACTTTTCAGAAAATTGGAAACCTCCCCCATCTGCAGCTACCCCAATTCCTTCCCCGGTCTTTTGTGCGGCCACGGCTTGACCAATGTCCCTGTTTTCCCTTGACCCCCTACCCTCCCCCACTGTCTTGCCCCATTTTCCTGCGACCCTTAGTTTTCTACTGTTCGCGAGGGCGAGATTGCTACGTTCATTTCCTCCGGTATAAATCTTGTGCACATGCGTCATGCTTAGATCTGCTACAAAATGCTGTGAGAAACTCACTTTAACACTCCTACCCCTCCTTTTCCATGATACCCCCACCTCTCCTACGATCTCCCCATGTCCATTGAGAGCACATTTGGTTGGTTTCCTTTACATAATGAGTAGAGATGGCGGAATATCGCGATAATGTTCTGGGCCAACATAACCTTTATAACGCTGTAGTTATTGCAACAAGTGATATACATCTGACGCAACGTAGCTGTCTGTAGACCAATAACAGACATCAAATATTGCAATATTGACATTATTATTGGCTTAGTCAAATAGGGCAGCAGCTCAACGTACAGTAGAAAGCCAATAATAATCTAATAAGCTGAACGTGTATTGAAATCTTGCAAACCGTCAAATTTTCCCGCGACAAACTATCTATCATCTCTAATAATGAGCGCTGAATATTCTGGCCGGGATTACAGCACGGATGTTCACGTTGTAGCATGCGTAGACGAGCGAAGACTATTTTGTCAACTCGGCCTTCCACGACACCTCTATATTTGGTTATAGAAGCAAATCATTTACAGATAAGGAAATTAAAAATTCGTGAGTTCATCAACCTGCATGATAGAATTCACTGTTCTACGCATCTCAAACCAAGTTTATTTGTTCACTGTCTACTGTATACAAATAGCCGGTGTTTGAGTATACATAGGGCCAAGCAGTTTTCGCTGCTTTGTGGTCAGTGATTGGATGCCGTAACACCCAGCGTATGGAGGTTAATTAAACCCGCTAATCACAGACGTGTTGTGTCGCAGTTATCCACTTACTGATTGGCCCAGTTAAATGAATAATAACGCTGCACAAAAACACTCTGCCAATAGCCATGAAGTTGAGCTGCAGGTGCGCACGTAATACACTGAAACAAAGTGGGGCAAAAACCTTTTCACGAAAACTACCGGGCCGTAAGTATACATAGAACAGTAAATACTATAGGTCATTCGGGATAAAGTGAGCACTAAAAATTAGATATTTGAAAAATAACACTAGTCGTTACTGCATGTAATTCAACATTAACTATAGCTGCCTTACTGCTTGTGTGGTTGCATAGCCGCGGCCTTAGATCTGGCAACCCTGCCAGGAAGGATCACTTTAACACTTCTTGTAGCGCTCCAAAGACAATGGCTGAACCTGATTCGTTATTCTGCCCTACATACCGGCGAATCAGGAGAAGCCACTGCCTTTGGCTGGACAAAAGAAGTGTTAAAATAACCCTTCCTGGCAGGGTTGCCAGATCTAAGGCCGAGGTCTTCTACTAAAGATGGCTATGATTAGTTGGCAGCGAAATTACGCAATATAGTTCCGTGTATTTCCCTATTTAAATGCAAAAATACTGAAACGAAATCAACCGAAATCGACAAAAATTGTATTTTATGTAATTAATCAACTGTTTTTATTTAACTGTATTGATTCATCCTGATTACACGTGTCCAGAGAGAATAGACATTTCCCGTCGTCAGCCATTACGTGCGGAAAGATACGAATTTTCTGAAAATAGAACTTTAGCAGTTTTTTTTTTCAGTGCTCACTTTATACCGAACCGCATATAACTCGATGATCATTTACACGGCGAATTTTTTCCTATTCCTACTTATAAATACAGGAAAGTCAGTGACTCTAACTAATACGACAGTATGTTGGGTGTTTACATACGATAACGTAAATGTAACTGTAAAAACTCCGACAGACGATGGGCCTATTTTGGTCCCGGCACCTATGAATTCACCCCCCCCCCTTTTTTTTATCTTTCATTTTTTCCACTTTTAGCGAATTCCAGATTACTAGACATTAGGCTCAAACTGATGGCCATGTTTACGTTTGTCCAAACATACACTGACAAAATAAAAAAAACAGTATTGGTTTAAATAGTGTCAAATATAAATCTGCTTGCGATAATAAAATGTTTTGCTACTTGAAGGGAACGCGAAAATACGAGACGCTACATATCTGAGTTTGTTGAATGTTTCGCACGGAAGTAAAATATTTGGTTGACGCAAATGTATAATTTGGTTTGGAAACTCTCAAATCACACCCACCCCCAGAACAAGACGATAGCAACTAAAAAAACAAAGTTTTCGGGAAAATTGATTACAAGTTTTGAGGTTACCACGTAAATTACAGTGCAATAAAAAAAAAACATTCAAGTCTGTAAATTTTCGTCACAAAAAGGTTTTAATCTCATGCTTGACTCTGATAAGGAATATGGGTAAATTTGAAACCAAAAATATTAATTTTGAGCTACGATATCATTGTTCTTGGGGTGTGAAATGTACGTTTATGTTTGTGTATTTCGTAGTTTGTAAGAACGCACCGAGAGTTTTTTTTTTATTATTATTGGCTAGGTAATTACTACAATAGCGATTTTTTGTAAGAGTAGTAAAGGGTGCTAAATTTAGGTGGCAAATTTCCAGTAAAACAATGTCTAATGAAAACTAACAGTAAACAAAATTAAAATATCTTGTCTGAATAGTCGTTAATCTGACGAGACAGGCATCCGTAAATAGGGACCCCTATTTTTGGTGCCAGATGCAGTCAAACAAGAGGCGTGTCTGAACAACGACCCGCTAACAATAACCATGAAGCACAACTGCAGATGTGCACGCGAGACATTCGAACAAGTTGGAACAATGTTTTCACCAAAAACCAGTGTGTCTACCAACGATAAAGAATTAACAAATTGCTACCGAAATCCGTGGCAAGCCACTGTATCAGCTGATATATGCTTGGATATAGCTGATTAAGGATGTTCAAGGGGAAAAAATAATAATTTTATAACTGTATGAAATTGTTGATTTAGTATCATATCCATTTATTGTTTGAGTGAGCGTTCTACATCACACCTAACCACATCACACACACACACACACACACACACACACACACACACACACACATATATATATATATATATATATATATATATATATATATATATATATAACCAATTTGACAAAACCAAAATCAGTGACAGTAACTAATGGTACCAACCTTGTCAAACAAACCAAACAAAATACACTAGACAAAACAATCTCTAACAGAAATAGTGTTAGTATTTTGGGCGTTACCCGGCAGTACCTTTGCCTCTTACAAAACAAGTTTTTCTCAACCAGTTTTTAAATAACGATTTAGCCTATTGCGGGAAAATTTGACTGTTTGCTGGGCTTCAACACATGTTCAGCTTACCAGACGATTACCGGCTTTCGCTTGTACGTGGAGTTGTTACTCTATTTGACCGAGCCTATAGTAATCCCACATTGTAATATTTGATGCCTGTTACTGGTCTGCAGACAACTACGTTGTGTAAGAAATACATCACCCAGTCATACATGTCACAAGAAACTACAGTGTTTTCAAGGATATGGTGGAACAAAATATTTTTGCGATATACCATTATAACTAATAATTAGAGACATGCAAAATTCGCGTTATCATTTGGTAGCAGACTAAACTTCACTTTCCTATACATAACAGAGCATAATCTGCGATTCAACTGGACACGAAATTTTATGTGTCGTAATTCACGTGTGTTACGTCTTTACAAATATTGGCCTCTCTACCGTGTAAGCATTCTCCGCGGCAAGTCATGGCAATATCAGCCAGCAGGAGACGTCGAACTAGTCTATAGTCACTTGGAGTCTAGTCAGCTGTCAGAAAATAACGCGAATTTTGCATGTCTCTACTAATAATGTCACTTAAAAGTAAAAAATTTGCACATATTTAGTTCCTACAAACTACAAAAACCAATCAACATAAATCAATTTAAAAATTCATATTAAAACGACATGCCACTGGCTACTGCTTTACGTGTTTTAGAATCCATTACAAAATGTTTTTGTATTGAATACAATTTCTGAAGTGTAGAATTTTTTAAAAATTTTTTAACGATTTTTTTAAAGTAAAAAACATCTTGTAACGAATTTTAAAACTTGTCGAGCCGCCCGTGACATCTAGTCTCAGTGTAAATTATTACATTTTTTTTTTTGCAGCTTATAAGAACTAAAAACGTTCAAATTTTAACTTTGAAGTGGCATTATGGGAAGAGTTGTAGAGGTAAATTTTATTCGTAAGAAGACAGTGTTCTCCACAAGAACGTATAAAAAAGCAAGACTATTTAAATACAAATATTAAATTATGATTTTTCTCCCACTTGGGCGCCCTTAAAGCCATACTCCCTAGTTTCTAATTGATAAGCGAAATTAGTTCTTTACGCTTTAACGACAGTAGATATCAAAAATCTGTCTGGCAGTTTTGTTTAAATTAGTCTTCTCCATGTTGGCTGATTTTTTACAAGGCAGTAAATACTATGGTTTTAGATAAGAATTACGTAAATAACGAACTTCACGGTTAGTTGACATTTTAGTCAAAACCGTACAATTTCTTGTATTTTTTTTTTCCTCTGTAAGTATGTATTTCGTTAGTGATTCTGTTTGCACACGACAAATTTTAAACCGGCCGTTGTGCTGAACTTTGATCGTGTATAAATAAATAAATTAATAAATACCACGGCAAAAGTAATTTCAAACAAAACTGCCAGACAAATTTTTGATATCTGCTCTCGTTTAAGTTTAATAAAATAACCTTCCCAAATACAGTAGAAACTAAAGAGCATGGCCTTAATGGACGTGGAAAATTCGCGAATCCACCTAACTGTAGGTTAGCCTCCAAGAACATCTGTGTATTCAATCAGACAACATCTGCTCATTGGTAGAGCCTTAAGTTTGTCTCTAGAAGGTTTTAGCAACATTTGTTCCAATGCCATACGTGCGTATTTGCAGCTTTGCTTCACGGTTACTGGTAGAGCGTATTTGATCAAGACAGTTCTCTCATGTGACTGCACCAATCATGATAAGGATTTTGGGACACACACGTCTGTATTTTTCTAGTCGAACCCCCAAGACAACCGAGAGTTAAAACAGCCTATCACTGACCACGAAGCAGAACTGCAGATGTGAATGTAAGGCACCGAAAAAAATTGTTACAGAAATATTATAAGTAGGGGTCCCTACTTATAATAGGAACCTCTATTTTTCGCGAAAAGTAACCTTGGTTTTGGTCTACCTGCAGAACATGCTCGAAGTGATGACCCTCGACTTGTAAGCACTTAATTTTGCCCCAGTTTGTTTCAGCGCCTTACGTTCACTTCTATAGTTATGCTTCATGGTTATTGGCAGCGTGTCTATGTCTATCAATTGACTGAGCCCATTACAATAACGTTTCTGCGACACCACACGTCTGTGACTTTCCGGTAGAATCCCAAGGCCACGGTCGTAGAAGAACAGGTCTGGACACCCGCCTATCTAACAATGTATTTTGCTTGACCCCCTTGTTGTTTGGCTGTAGTTCACCAAGTTACCGAGAATATTGTGTTTTATTGGCACTTCAGTTAGGGCGGTCGGACTCAAACTTCGCCTAATTTTTTCCATTGTTAAATGTATAAAGTAAATAAAGATTGCTGGAGCATTTTCTTAAATTTGTTAGCGAAGGAAGTATTTCATAAATTGATAAAAAAAAATACGTTTTGATAAATTGTTTTTCTTAGTGGAAAGGAAGTGGGCGGAGTTTGAGTCCGACCGCCCTAACATCAGCGCCAATAAAACACAATATTCTCGGTAACTTGGTGAACTACAGCCAAACAACAAGGAGGTCAAGTTTCCAGCCGAGTGTCCAGACCTGTTCTTCTGCGGCCGTGCCCAAGGCTCGAGAGAGTTAGAATATCCAACCACTGACCACAAAGTAGAACTGCAGATGTGCACGTAAGGCACGGAAACAAAGTGGGGCAAAAATGTTTTCGTGGAAAACAGGGATCTCCAGTCATTGAAACCAAATAGTGCTAAAATCTTTTTGTCACAAAATTGTGGCTCTACAAATTGGTTGCTCGCGGATATAGTGATACTACATGATTCATCCGTCATTTCGTTTCTTCCTGATTATTGGCTCAGCACCCTCTTCCAGGAGTCAAATAGGGCAAGCGTCATTTGCGAAAGTGGCGCGAACTTGCAGTTGTTTGGATTCCAACGTGTGCCCAAAAGTAAGCGCTAATTTTCCAGATCCCCAGGTCACAGAATATTTAGGAATACAGAAGTGAAATAGTCGGCGTGGCCGCGAACTCAGTCACACTGAGGGCGGACACTCCTACAGCAAATCAGCGTAAGGCCACCTTTTGTAGAAGGCCCCGGCCTTAGATCAGGCAACCCTGCAAGGAAGGGTCACTTTAACACTTCTTGTAGCTCTCCAAAGGCAATGGCTGTACCTGATTCGTTATTCTGCATTACATACTGGCGAATCAGAGGAAGCCACTGCCGTAGACGAGACAAAAAAAAGTGTTACAATGACTAGAGGCCGGAATATTTCGCGGATTCAATGACCTGCATGCTAGAATCCATTGTTCTATGCATATTCAAGCCCCGTCTGTTTGTTCATTGTCCGTTGTTCCACTGAGTAGCAGCTAGTTGACAAATTGTCGGGGCTTGAGTATGCATAGGACAGTGCAGTCTAACATTAAGGCAATTGAATCAGCGAAATTTTCCGGGCTCTCACAATGACCCTTCCTAGCAGGGTTGCCAAAAGGCCGCGGCCTTGTAGTAAAGATGGCTATGCAACTGCCCTGCTAGCAGGCAGCCAAGCCAATAGGAAATCTGTCGTAACATGCAGGAGCCAAGTAAACATGGGCAGCCAACGAGCGGTGAAGTTCGCCTGCATCAAACGAGCCGCCGAGACATTTCACGTCTGTATTACAAGAGACGAGGAAAATTCACGGGTTCTCTGACCAGTAGGCTGGCCTTGAAGAATATCTGTGTATTCAAGCAGACAACATCTGTTTATTAGCTGCTGGCTGATACAGTGAAATGGGCCCGCATTTAGTGATATGCTCATTATTGGCTCTTCCACTTCAAGGTCACAGACTAAATAGTAATACAGGCGTGAAATGACGTGGCGGCTCGTTTGATAATTGCGAACTCCGCCGCTTATTGGCTGCCCGAGGTTGTTGATACCTGCCCCGTGTATGTTTGGCTCCTGCATGTTACTGCAGGTTTACTATTGGCCTGGCTGCCGGCTAGCAGGGCAGCCGCCTTACGCTCTTTGGCGGTAGGTATTTCCGCCATGTTGCTGGCCAGGGAAGCCATTTTGCTGGCGTGTGTGACTGAGTTCGCCGAACTACCAGCTATTTCACTTCTGTATTCCTAAATATTCTGTGTCAAGGTGGTGTCAAATACGTCAATGGCCAATTGTGAAAGAAGCGTGAACTTACAGTAGCTGGAATTATAGCTAGTGTCTGAAAGAAAACGCGAATTTTTCAGGTTTCTATATAGGTGTCCTGGGTCTGCTAGAATGTACAACAAAGTTGAGAAGTCTACACACCGACGAACTTGCGAAATTTACGTGCATGTCTGAATCGTAGGTTCTTCGTCTCTCTACCTTTCCTTCAGCAAACTCGTTGCGACGGTCGAGCGAGGTTGCGTGGCGTATTTATGGAAACATCGGGACAGAGGGGTGTTTTTACGACGTATTGGCCTGTGGGAAACGCTCTGCTAACGGGAAAACTACGCTTGTCCGCAGAAAGAACCGAGACTCACGGGGTTGACTGTAAGGGTAGGAAGAGGGGAATGTGGGCAGAATATACGGCACATCAAAAAGTCAAAAGAAGACCAAGGTGTCGTGGCGTTTTGCTCCGGTACAGTTGTAGGTTATGTTAGTTTGAGGGGGGAGGGGGGCGGAGTTATTGGAGGGGGTCAGGGCGTTAATCACTGGCAGGACAGTGGCGACCTGACAGGTCAGGCCAGGGGTAGGTCAGGGATTAAGTGCGGAGGTCAATGGGCAGGCCAGCCACGATCAACCCCTGAGGTCGCCGACAAAAACACTTTATTGGTGGCCGCGCGGCGTGTGAAAAGTCTGACTGGGGAGGGCGAGACCCCGGGGCCGCGTGAGACACTGCCCGGGGGCAGCTGCCCCCTGGCCCCTCTGGGGGGCGGCCCGCGTGATTTACCGCCCAGCTGCCCCTACTGGCCGTAGTGCACTTGTGAGTCTGACCCCGCGATAACCACGCGTCTCTACTATCCGCAGTGCACTTGAGTCTGCCTTGGTGTTGAACCCACACGTCTTTACTATCCGCAGTGCACTTGAGAGCCTGCCCTGGTACTGAACCCACTCTTCTTTACTATCCGCAGTACACTTGAGAGTCTGCCCTGGTGTTGAACCCACACTTCTTTACTATCCGGAGTGCACTTGAGAGTCTGCCCTAGTGCTGAACTCACACGACAACCCCAGCTTCTTTACCATCCGCAGTGCACTTCTGTTGGAAGTTTGTCGCGATGCACACGCTGTTGTCTTCCATATCTACACTGTAAAAAAATTTAAGGTAAATTTACTCTACATGTAATGGAAGCTAATTACCTCTACAAGTGAGGGAAAATTACTCAACATGTGTCAAGGAAAGTTATTCAACTGGTAATGTAATTTTTCATAACATATTGGCGCAGCCCTCTAGGACAATTTGACATAACACGCGAGAGAAACTTACGAGTGGTTTGTGTGGCGAATACACTACCTTGCGGACATTTCCACACATATTCAGAAGTCAGATTTTCCTCTCAAGGTTTGGGAATATTACCATACATATGACGAAGTAATATTACTAACGCTTTTACAGTGTAGGAGTGTGTATTGAGGCTCATCTTGGACCCCTTATTTTCACGAAAATATTTTTACATCTTTTCGTCACTTTGTCTCAATGTCTTACGTACACACCCATGATAGGATTTAAGCTTCTAGGCGCTCTAAGCCCTCTAGTCTAAGCGCCCCCGCAGCATCTGTTTTAAGTACCACATTATTTAAAATTACTCTGATCTGCCCTCTCGCTATGATTAATAATAGTAATAACTAGGGACCCTGTTCTTTCGCGAAAGGAATTTTGCCCCACTTTGTTTCAGTGCCTTACGTGCACATCTGCAGTTCTGCTTCGTAGTTATTGGCTGCGTGTCTATGTCTGTCATTTGACTGAGCCAATCACGATAACTAGAGATGGTGTTAATTTCGCGAATTCAATGACCTTCATGTTAGAATCAAATACCCTATGCATACTCAAGTCCCGACCATTTGTCCACTAGCTGCTACTCAGTGGAGCAACAGACAATGAACGAATAGACATGGCTTGAGTATGCATAGGATATTTGCTTCTAACGATAATGTTCCTGTAACACCACACGTCTGTGATTTGTCGGTAGAATCCCAATGCTCGAGAGAGTTAAAATATCCAATCACTGACCACGAAGCAGAACTGCAGATGTGCTCGTAAGTCACCAATACAAAGTAGGCAAAATTCTTTTCGCGGAAAACAGGTGTCCGCACGTATTACTAACCGCCCGGCTCCATAGTTCTATATTTCCTCGCCCCGACACCATTGTAAATATATATTGAATGTGTCAAACGCAGCTCGGTATACGGAATATATCGGGAGATAAATTCCTTGTTGAAAATTGTTACCAATAAGTATTGCAACTTCCACAGAACAACCGACGTTTATATTGCATTACAGAGTTTACGGGAAATAACTTATTCGTACTTTCATATGTAGCTATCAGTATTTTTCGTCTTGCGTAGTTTTTAGATGGCGTGTGGATATTTTTGACATATCATGGTCTAAATGAGAGGTTTATAATGTAAGTGAAGTAAGTAATTAATTTGGACACATTAAGGTTATTACGAATTGGCTTCATTTTTCATTTCACACGTTTAAAAATAAAGTAAGTCATGTCAGGACTGCCTCCGTTAATAAATAACGTGTTGGATGGTTAGAAAATCATTTTAAAATTTTATGCGTTCCTGCACAACACACTTTATTATGCAAAACTTTGCAATCCTGTCTTAACTTTACTTTCATTCTAACCCCTCAAATTTTAACGTACTTCAACTGATTATATTGTTAGATAATAAACTGCTTTATGTTATCTGCCATCCGCCGGAAGATGAGGAATATTATGCGACTATTTCTTATATTTCGACATTTGTCAGATTATACGGAAGTCATGTATTTGCTAACAATTAGAAGAGTGTACACTGACGCTTAGAGCATGAAATATCAAAAACTATTTTGTAGGCTGTGATTTGAAATACATAGAAACTATATATATATATATATATATATATATATATATATATATATATATATATATATATGTATGTATTTATATATAATTGCTGAAATTTTGAAATTTTAATTTTAAAATTCAGTACTTCTTATTAAATACAAAAAATAATAATTTTTGTTTCTATGTGTATCAAATCATAGCCTACAACATTGTTATACACTGTGAATTTTTTCGGTTTGGTATGTCAGCTGGTTTTTGAGGCGTGCATAAAACCGTACAGTGCAATTTTTTATGTTTACGTCTCATTACGCAAAAACTATAAGAGATGCACAAATTTCCTAAGAGGAAGAATTGGTCACAATTTATGTCTAAAATAAGAAAAAAAATATCTGGTAAAAATATAAAAATAAAAAAAGACGTTGAAAACTTAGGTGAACCGCGCCCTTAAAGAGGGAGAAATATAAGCAAACAAATGTATTGAAACAGTTCGTCAAAAAATTATTGGAAACTAATAAAAATTTCCAGTAACAACAGAGGAATTAGCAGTCTATATAGATAGTATAGAGATAGAATTAACAGCTTCTGGCTCGTCTTGAAAATGAGTACATATACCCAGACCTTGAGTTTTAAAACTAACACAACTAACGAGTTTATGGTTCTCACTATAATATTCCACGTTGATCAACAGTAGTGTAAATGCCAGTTCTCTTGCTGCAGATTGTGGAAAAATTATTTTTTGGCGTAACATTTACAAATATTTTGCTTTTATAAAATGGCTTTTATGTCCTGCAACTACGGTACTTACTTTGCGATAGCCTAATATGAATATAAAGAGATGTGTCCACCCACGCGTACATTTACTTTTCAACACAAAGCATAAACTTATTTACGCAGAAACATGAAATTTGAGAGTGGCTTCCTCTTAGCGCGTAGGCATACTTTATTAAGAGACCTTTTATTATTATTTTAATTATTACTAACACTATTGATAAAATTAAAGTAATTATTGTTAATTCGAAATTAGAGTCTTAGACGTCAAAAGGTTTATTTTTTATAATTCCTCACAGAAAAAAAAACGTTTTGTGGAGGGCACAAAAAATTTTATCAACGTGAACTTCACCAAAATTTTTTTGTGGTGATTACACATTTCTTTGTAGTCGCTGCAAAACTTCATTGGTTGGAGCAAAAAAAATTTTTTTGGTCACTACAAAACAATTTGGTAAGTTTCATAATGACAAAATATTTTGTAGTGACAAATAAACTTTTTTTTTTTTTTTTTTTTCAGTGCTCGATGTATGTCGAACAACAAATGTCAAAGTAATTATGATATTAAGAAAAAAAATTTCACTAATTTTACAACCCCGATAGTAAAAGTGTAAAGAGTTTCCTTGTAAAATCACTTGCTTGTAAATTTACAAGTACACTATTTGTAAGAAAACTTAAGAAACTATATCAGCCAACGTAAATATGTTTGCTCGGGAATAAGAAGTTAAACGCAAATATTATATTTAAATGAAATAAAGTGAACGTGTGTAGAAAATATTTTAAAAAGTTTAGTGACCTGACCTTTTATCGATAGAGTTATAATAAATACGTTCATAATAGTTAGTTGAATTGGTGTTGATCTTAAGTGTGCGATTTACTATCATTTGTTTGAAAGTTTGACACCCAATACTGTTGATTTGTTCTAGTAATTAATTTGTTTTAAAATCATCATCTAAAGTAATTTTATGTTAGTAACAAAATAAATACTCAGTATTCCTCACTTCACCAATCTAAGCAGTCCCTAAAATACGAGTGTAAACCTTTCAATGTTATGAACGTACACTTTGTAGCTCTACGTGCATTATTGAAACGTAGTACTTCAGTTATAAATATTAGACTACTACTACAAATAAACTTTTTATAGAGTAGTTAAAAATACGTCGAAGTCGTGTGCCCCAAGGCCTTCATATTGAATGTTGGTAGTTCTGATCATAAAATAATTTTTCGTGCATACGTACAGTGAATGACAGCGTTAAGGCTGCCGCCTTGTGAAGGGCATATTTGTGTGTGTGTGTGTGAGGCGCAAATCAATGAGGCGCTAGGAGCGACGCTGGCCGGCATTTGTATTGTGATATCGCCTCTACGGCCAAAGTCGTACATACACGCGCAGTGTTCCCGCCGTAACGGATTTACTGTGGGACTCTAAAGGCCCTTTGATACGATAGAATATTTATTGAATTCAATTTCTCGATTCTAGAATGGATCGCTTGAAAAGTTAACAAGCACTTTGTGTGCAAATAATGCACAAAATTACATGATGTGGCTATTTTGAAACTAGCTACTAATCCTACACGATATAAAAATGTTTGATTTCACAGGAAATAAATTTATGTTTATTTTTGTATGTATTATTTTTAAAAAATTGTGTGCGTATTTCTTATTAATATGGTTTAACCATACAAAACTCAAACACTATGTAGTTTGAATTAATAAAGTAAATCAAATCTTCTTTGTTCTTAAATATTTTGAATCAAAAATATCCCAAACGTGTTCGAAAAAAATTCTTGATGATATTAAAGACATTCAGTAAATGGAAATACAATTTTTCCTTCTGTTATGGCGTCAGAATATTGTCACATGGCATACAATAAACATAATTCTATAAATTTGACAGAAAATTGTAGTAAAATCATATCGCGTAAAAGAGCCAAAAGAAGTCATCCTACCATTTCAGTTAACCCGTCATTGCAGCTAAGTCCACTGTTGCTGTGAATCTCAATCAAATAATTCCGTTTCTATATCTTAAGAAACAGCAGTCTAAAAAAGCCAATTTTAGCCTAATTAGAGAGCTTTACAATAATGCGTCCAAAGTGAGTGGTGTCTTAAAAGTCATAGCCACAAGTAGTCTGACGTGTGTTTTGTTTTCGTAGGTAAGCATTGTGGATGCACGTTTACTGGTCTCCGAGATAAAAAAAAAACATAACTTCGATCACGCTGCACGCAGTTCGAGCGTCAACCAGGCGGCCGCCTTAATGTGAAGTGTCGTGGAAATTGTTCTTTCAAAGCGTCTTCAGAAACACGCATGTAGGTGCATCGCAATAAAGTGAAGTTATTTTAATATCATCGTATCTAGAACAATTCCTAGATAATAATTATTGGAACTTGATAAGTACATTTTTTAGTATGGTACACTGTATACAATTTGATCGTAGGAAACGGAGGTCTATTAATTTTATTTGTAGTAAAAAGTGGCATGAAACTATAAATTATCTGAGAAGAAAAAAGTTACTACAGATTAAAAAATGCTCGTTCTATCCCGAACCATCTATAGGATGTTCGGAAATTCATATTACAAACTTCTAGGGCTAGTAGAGGGGACTGAGTAGACACTATTTTGAACAGGAAGCCATGTTCGGAAACGTACCGTTTCCATGCTACAGTTGTTACAATGTGTCGGTGTTTTGCAATCGCTAGGGACCCTAACACTCTCAAGCCTTGGGATTCTACCGGAAAATCACAGTCGTGAGGTGTTGCAGAGACTTTATTGTAATTGGCTCAGACAAATGATATACGGCTCTTCACATAGACACGCTGACAATAGTCATGAAGCAGAATTGCAGATGTGCACGTAAGGCACATTTCGCAAAAAACCAGGATCCCCAGCAATCGGATAGACAGTATGACGTCGGAAGAGCACTACGTCAAATGAGGTGTGACGTAAGGTACAGAATTAAGTGACGTTTGACTCATTACAGAAGAAAATCAAATTTTATTTGGTAACAATACTAGTGTAACATGTACTGAACCGTATTGATCGGAGACACACAGACAAGTGAATGGGGTTCCAGGCATGATACCACAGCAGAGTAATCTTCACATGCCAATAGGTGATCGTCTGTTGTTTTATCCGGTTGCAAAACAACACTGACACATTGTACTGGTTATAGCAAGGAAACAGTACGTACCCGCACGTGACTTCCTACTCAAAATATTGTCTACTCAGTCCCCTCTACTAGTCCTGGAAGTCTGTAACACGAATTTCCGAACAACCTGTATAACACGAGAATGTGGATATCGAGATTTAAACGTTAAGAGGGCGTGGTACGTAATTCAAAGCTAAAAGCACTAATCTATAACTATAGGTTTCTTGAAGCCAAATTGCGAAAATTAAACAATAGCAATCCTAGACAGTAGTTTTAGCCAACGTTTTAAACCACGGCCTATGCTCTCCAGCGAGAGAAAATAACCCATTTCTTGTCGACGAGCGCTAGTAGTCATTTGGTGGAATATTTGACTTGTTTACATCTGGCGGGGTTACAATTTTCGCAGTTATTTATATAAAATTATGTTAATACGGTAAGCTACTATAGTATATATATGTTTCGTGTCCATAAATGCATTTAAATGTGTGGAACTGTTCATATATGTCGTCCGGAAGAAATATATTATGTACTATTGTTTAAGTAAACACATTCGAACAAAATCTATAATTTCCTGCCCTACAAAAATTTCGAATCGATACAATGTGTGTCTACATGTAAAAGATTGAAAAACAAAATTTTATGGTCGAAAAATAAATGTGTTCCAAAACAAAATTACATTTCAATTTTTTCATCTATATAATGCACGCAATTCCGATAGTCAACTTCACATTTTAAACTAAACCAAATATAAAACAAGACAATTCTTCCTCTAAATTACTACTAGCACTCGGCGACAAAAAAGAAGTCACATTTTATTCCTTAGTGTCAAGACCTCTCTCTATCTTATAATCTCCCTCGGTTATTTGAAGAGAATATATACACATGAATTTTAATCACTGTTCTAGCAGGTGTTACTAGTAGCGAAATAATAATAACGGAATTTCTTTATTTTCTGGATACTTCGGAAACCCGTGTTTAGCTAGTCAGTCCCACGCCTCTCTCGACGGCTGCAACTAGTCTCCACAACTAATTCACGGACGACGCGAATACCCGCGCTAGGGCACAACCACCTCTCGTGGTACCCAAGACAAGAGTCCCGCAAACCAATACGTGGATCCCTGCGAATTCCCGCGGCGCCGGACACAACCACCTCTCGTGGTGTCCGTGGCACGAGTCCCCTAAACCAAACCTAACCGACGCGCCCGCGGCACTTTCCCTAAAACTCTCCCCATTTACTCCCAGCCAATCACAAGCTCTGTGGACGACTGACATAACTAAACATGGTATTTCCTCCGCACCGGTTTAATGTATCTTTTCCAATTTCATACAGCTTAACATTGACATACACAACAACTTATATACAAAATTTTTGTACTCTATACGCTAACGAATAATAAAGTTAATATTTAATTTTACTGCAGGGGGTAAGTGAAGCCACGCCCCTGAGCTGACCTACTTCTTGCCCCTTTAGCCTTAGCTCCCACACAAATTCAAGGCTGTGGGCTAGCTTTCGTCCTACATTTCCAGCTTTCTCTTTTCCTCGGCGTGAAGGGTTAAATAGCCGTGACACAATTCACAATACTCCTCTCCAGCCCTTCGCCTCTGGCCAATATACTAAACTAAATTAAAAATAAATAAAATTAAACAAATTATTACGACTGAACAAGATTAAACACATAATTCTGATTACAAGGAAATGTCAACGGATTCTCTACGACAATTCTATCATATTTTTCATTATTTACAATGAACTTTACATTTAATCAAAAGGAATGGCAAGGAGGCCTGTTACAATCTTCACAGACCGTATTTTAAACAAAATAGTTTCCAGTGTTACAAACTTCTGAGGCACAATCTCTGACACCGGAACCTCGTGCATTTAACTGTGGCGCAAGGGATCACACGTAACGAATTAGTAATTTTGGATAAATATTTACTCATAAAGTAGGCAAATACCATTATTTAGAATTTTCATTGAGTATGTTATCCGTATTGGCTTCGAAAGAAGCGTAGGAATCAATCAATGTTTTCAGCGTTTATTTATGTACCACGCACTCTTAAGAAGACGTCGCCAACATATAAGATGAGCGACATTTCAAGAAGTGTTGCTATATATAGCTTGACCTCGTTACGCCCTTCACTGTCGACGCGACCTGACGATAAGCTTAGTTCTGTTTGTCCGTAAGAGCCATGTTTCTTTTGACGTATTTTGTCTTCAGGAGAAGACTTTTTATAACTAAGTCGCTCAGAATTCCATAAATACAATAATAAGATAGAGACAAGTTTTAGCAGCGAAAATATTTTCCCGCCATTTTGTTTCAATGCATACCAACGGCTCTTCAAGGTTACTGCGACACCACACGTCTGTGATTTGTAGGTAGAAAGCCAACATCAAATCACCTAATTACTATTAATCACTGTTAACGTTTTTACTGATTTTTCTGCAGAGGAACCGAATTTTTTCGGCGAACATTTAGTGATTTCCGGGCCGGTATATTATCTAGAAGAAATGTTTTTTTTTTCTGCTGTGAAAGAGAAGTTGAGGGGGTGGGTTAGATGGATGGACCGACACCCGCAGCTTGTCTTCGAGGGAACAGGATGGTAGGCGCTGTGTTTTTGGCAATCTCCCCCCCCCCTCCCCCTCGCCTTACACCAACTGCTCCTAGAGTCCTCGGCCAGGTTGTCCCCTGGTCACCATGTCCCAGCTGCTGCTAACGAAGAGCACGTGTCGGACCGGAAGCCGAGGGCAGGCCTGCCGCGACACAGCATCTGTACCACTCGCCCAGCATCCCACTTCCCCTACAACCCCTCCACAGGGGCGGGAGGGGGGGGGGCAGGTCATCAGTCGTGACCCCGGAAACTTCGCGCGCTCATCTGACGTATCATCAGTAGAGCCACGACTTTGTCGCCAAAATATTTCTGCAACATTTTGTTTCAATGACTTTTTACATATCGGTAGCTATGCTTCATGGTTATTGGCGTCGTTCATTTGATTGCACCAATCAGAATTAAGTTATTGTGACACCATACGTCTGTGATTTGCCAGCAAAACCCCAAGCCAAGTGAGATTTAAAACATCCAATCACTGATTACGAAGCACATGAGGCATTGAAACCAATTTATGCAAAAATCTTTTCACAATAAAATCGTGGCTCTAGTTATAACTTATATTTTGGAAAAATCTATGGATCTTAAACCTGAATACATAATACAATACTTACAGATATAATTTTAGACATTATAAACGCTTTGTTTTCCGTTACTGTTGTTACAAATCAAATTGCCGTTAGAAAATCATTATTATTTTCCTCACTGAAAATAATATGTATTCTATTTTACGATAAGGTTCAAGTTCCATAAATGTACCCCAAAAAAGTTATGGCCCAAAATAAAAAAGTTTAATATGTTGAGGTTCTCTCACTTTTAAGCACTTCTATTGGGAGTTTCTAAATACTCAGAACAATTACGCTACACATGTATGTCATGCATGCATAACCAACCAGTCTGTACCAACCGACAGAACGTTTAACTGTCTAAAGTGTCAAAACCTAACCTTGAACATTCGGCAAGTTTATGCATATGTCTTCTGCTTGATGGATCGTCTGACCTAAGTAGCAGATCTGTTGAACATTCATCTTAAGAACTTGTTATATTGAAAGATATTATGGGGCATCCATGTTTCTCATTGGCTGGAAAGTAAACGGTTCTCCTTTATTATTGTTGAGTGTCAATCAACATATTTTAGTTTATTAAGAAATATCATAAATGTTAAATGTAAGTTTAATGTCTTTGGCAGTTTTTGTAAAATCTATGGACAAGTTGTTGATTGAGAAAATGAAAATGTTGTGTGAATAATGTTCACTGTAAGAAATTTATGATTGGAAAAATATAAATTGTTTACTTACATTATATTAATATTCTTTACTTTAATCAATTTATAATTAATTATAAAAGTTGTTGAAGTGGAGAAATTCCTTCGTACTTATTGGCCAGGATCCATATTTTTCTACTTATTTCACGATAATTATTTTTTATTCCTAAACGAAAGCAGATATAGACAAATTGTTCCATAGTTTTGTTAAGAACTGTTTTTACTATGTAGTATAATTTTTTTAGTCAAAAAATTTATATACGTTTGGTTAATTGGGTCATTAATGATAATTTCCTTGATTGCATAACTAGCTGAAACCATTGTGTATTTTGTTTTGACGAAATTAGTTTGTCACTGTTTGTGACAAAACTGTGCAGCAGATTTTCGATAATTGCCCTCGTTTGGAATAAAAAATAATTATCGTAAAAGCAGTAGAAATGGAAGGATCATGGCCTTAAAAAAAGTTTCGATCAGTTGAACATTCGGACAGTTAGAATTTATTGGTTTGTGGACATACGCCACTACTCAAGTCTTGCTCAAACTTGTTTTGAATAACGAAGTACAAAAATAACAAAAAAAAAAAAAAAAAAAAAAAAAAAAAAAAAAAAAAAAAAAAAAAAAAAAAAAAAAAAAAAAAAAAAAAAAAAAAAAAAAAAAAAAAAAAAAAAAAAACTATATAAAACACACAAAAAAATAAATAAAAAACAATCCCAGAGGAAATCTGACATTTTTTTTATTTTATTATTTTTTATTACACAACAAAGACTTCTAATGATAGAATTCAGTCGAACATTGACACAACACCCATACACACAAATGACAGACACAAATATAACCAGATTCCCTAAATAAAAAAAGACGGCAGTTCACAAAAAACATTGAACAACAAACAAAAGGCATGAAACAACAAAACACAAGTTTGATTTTTGTTCACTGTTATTTGTCTACTTCCACCAAGTGTATCGATTTCGGTTGATTTTTTTCAGTATTGTATTTAGATAGGGAAATAGACAGAACTATATAGTGTAATTTCGCTGCCAACCATACAAGCAGTAAGACAACTAGAGTTAATGGTAAATTATATGCAGTAACGGCTAGTGATATTTTTCAAAGGTTAAATTTCTAGTGCTCATGCTCACTGTACCCCGAACGACCTACACAAGTGTTAGCAGTGGAACATTTGCATTTACAGACAAGCACGAAAATGATTATTCGTTACTGAAATTGTCTGAGTCGGGCGGGAATTTCAAATTTTCTCACTAAATTATTTTTTCGTAAACTAATGTGAAAAAAGTGTGCTACAACGTGAACTGCTTTAGGCGCAAAATAACAAATCCAGGTCTGCCTGTTCTTTATACACAAACGGAAATTACCAAACAGCCTTTCCCTTTAAACGAACCTTGTAACCTACCTCGCCACTCAGGTAACCAAAAGCTGCAAACGGCAGCAAACTATTTGCACTGCGTTTGCTAACACCACTGCTACAAGAGTCGCGAAAATGCTCTGGTCCTGAAACGTGCTACCAACTCAAGCGCCAAAATACGCCTATTGAAACAAGTTGATGCAAAAATACTTTCGCGAAAACGTCCAGGCCCTTCGAGAACCACACCGACACAGGGGCGTCATTTCAGGTTTTTCTAGGGAAGGGGGGGGGGGGCAAGATTTTGTTTCCCGGCAACAGTGACCTTGTTGCATCTTTTTTATCAATTAAGCATGTATAAATTAGGTACTTTAATAATAAAGCTTCGGTTTCATGTGCTTAAGTTAGCATTATTTAAATTTAAAAATACAAAAATATATTTGTATACTTAAAATTCTAAATCCAGGGGGGGGGCATTTGCCCACCCCCCTGTGGCCCCAAATGACGCCCTGCACCGACACACCAGTATAGATTTTCTAAACGTTCGTGTAAACACTGTGCTTCCAGAAGTAATAACAATAATATATTTCCTGTGTAGGTTCACCTCGGACGTATTGTAATTGGATGGCATTATGCATAAACAGACCAAGTGCCAATTTTTAGTTATCAGTATAACATGCTCTAAGTTTTCAAGATTTGAAACAGTCTTACAAAAGGTATCTTAATCCTATAAAGTCAATATTCGTGACAAAAGGATATATTATTAAATTACTTTTTGAAAGACTGTTTCAAAGCTGAAAAAAAAAAAAAAAAATGTACGTAACTTACAATTGGCACTTGGTCTGTTTATGCATAACACCGACCAATTTATTCGGTGTTAGCTGGACACTTTAGGTAGCCTTGCTTAATTTTTTCATACGTCGGTATTCTTCCGCTAGATGTCCACAATTAACACTGTCATATGTGTAATGACCAGTATTCGTTCTTGATCTGACGTTGAAGGCGTGGATTAGCTAGTTAAGACACACTCCTATAGGCTATTCAATGTAAAATGATGTGAGTACGGAGCAGCGCAGGAATGAAGGAGCGGGGGAAACGGAAAATACCGGGGAAAGCCCGCCGACCAGCGACATTGTCTGGCATGATTCCCATCGGGAATCAAACCGCGTCCATTAACTTCTTTTCGAGAAACATAGTAAAAAATACTTTTTAACATGTTTTATTAACTCGCTTTTCCTTCTGTTTGTTTGTCTGTTCCGTAACAATTAGATGTTCGGTAAGAATGAAATACAGACTTGAAACTTTAAGGGCGTCCCAGAGAGAAAAAAAAAATTTGTATGAAAAAGTGTTCGTTCTGTAGACGTTTCGTGGAAGCATATTTTGCTCTTACAAAATAAAAACAATACGCTCAACCAATTTCCCCATAATGACATTTCAAAGTCAACACTTGCATGTTTTTACTTCATACAGCCCCTGAAAACCAAACCACATAACGAAACGAAATAATTTAAAATTAAAGTAAATGTCACGGGTAAGGCTTTAAATATATTAAAAACCCATTCAAAAAATTAATTCTATTTTTTTTATTTCTGAAATTTGGAATTTTTTGCTACTTTTAGAAATGTTTTCAGTACCTACAAAAATATTTTGCATTGGGTTTGTACATACTTAAAGTCCTAGCCAGTGACATATACTTTCATTGTTAATTATTCAGTTTAATTATGTTGACTGGATTTCGAGGAGTGCATGAAGTAAAAACATGCAAATTTTGACTATGCGATGCCATTATGCGAAAACTGGCTGAGATAATTTTTTTTGTAAGAAGAAAATTTACTCCCAAGTAACGTCAAAAACTAACACTGCTCCATACAAATATAAAATTAAGATTAATTCCCTCTTGAATGCCCTTAACATATCTGTAAACTGTATGGCAATGCAACTTTCTTGTCTGTCTGTCGGTAGGGTATAAATTTTGCAATCGATTTTAAAATAACTTCCCGATGAGCTAGAAACTTTGAAACTTTAAAAATACACCAGCGTTGCGTGGCGATGCAGTATACGAAGGAAATCACCGTAAAATAATTATTTTACAAAAAAAAAATTTTTAACAATTTAGTATATATTTTGTTAAAATAATTTCTTGCTTCGCTCGCCTCCCACCAAGGCGATCCGGGTTCAACCCCCGGCGAGTTCAGCCCGGATTTTTCGTATGAAGGACATTTGGCGGACGATGTCGCTGGCCGGCGGGTTTTCTCGGGGATCTCCCGTTTCGCCCCGCCCGTCTCATTCCGGCACTTCTCTATTGTAGGACTTCATTTCATGTCGTGTATCAGGATATGCAAGTGTTTAATAGCGTCCAGTCACAAATCTGTACTTGGGGTACGATACCCAGCCCTCAGGTATCCTATTTTATTTATTATTTATTTCTTGATTAGCTACTCATTTAAACCATAGCTCAGAACTGATTAAAAATGTTCACACACCTGACTAAAAAGCATAAAATTGTTAGTTTAAATTTAAAAAAAATTAATATGCGACATTTTTAATACAGACTAAAAAGTACCAAATAATTTATCCTGTGAAAATACTTACAAGATCGAAAAAAACCGTGGGGCGCATGCAGTAGACAATAGGAAATATTGTCTAGAAAGTAGCTGTCGTTGATAAAACTCACAAAAAAATTCATATAATTTGCGGTACAATAAAAGTTGTTGCTAACTGCGCATGCATCAATTATCTGTTGCATGCGCTCCACGTTTTTCGTTTTAAATTTTACAAGTACAGTATTTCTACATGATAAATTATTTTATACTTTTTAGTCCGTTGTAAACTATCTTGCAAGTATTTTCATTGGAGAAATTATTTTGTACTTTTCAGTTTGTTTAAAAAAAATTAATATGCCACGTATCAGAGGCTAGCTGCGGGAGTGTGAGAGGTTTTCGTTCCTCAGCTTAATATGCGAGTGACCAGTATTTAAGAGATTTAGCAATATCAACCACAGCTCAGGTCAGAGAAATGTGATGCAGGGGAAGCAGGTTAATAATGTCTCTTACCGATTACTTACGCAGAATAGTCTGTGTTCATCGATTCTCGTGTGTTGTAATGAAAAATTTCTATTCGAACAATTGAAAAGATTGCAAACATATTTAAAGTTACCCTGCATATTATTTTGATCTCGTAAAAACTCTTAATTAGTCTGGAATAGTCTAAACATTAAGTATGGTAGCACATGTCCTCTTTACACTTAAAATAAAAATGCCAGATATCATTATAAATATTTTATTTGTATGTACAAAAATATTTGGACAGAACAAAAGTCAACACATACTACATTTGGTTACTAAGTAAGGAGAATTGATGATGTCTTCAATTCAAAACTTACTGTAACTTTTTATTCTAATGCTCAAGAGAAAAGGTAAAAATAATAACTATATTACAGTTATTTTGGTCCACACTTCGATATGCCGAATCCTATATATACAAGTTTTAAGAGGAACCACTAAATACATGCTGTAATTCATAATACAA
The DNA here is from genome assembly GCA_003012365.1 of Medauroidea extradentata. Taxonomy (NCBI): domain Eukaryota; kingdom Metazoa; phylum Arthropoda; class Insecta; order Phasmatodea; family Phasmatidae; genus Medauroidea; species Medauroidea extradentata. The sequence continues at coordinate 72,806 of PNEQ01112939.1, forward strand.
ATTACAGCTGTGTCAGTTGTCTTTGGAAGCATAAAACTGTTTTTGGCTTATGTCACCTCAACATTGCAACATCCACTACTATAAACGAAACTCTTTTTAAATTCGAAGAAAAACATATTTTGCGTTTGACATGTAATGATACCACCAATAAGATCCAGATATGCGGGAGCCTTAAGCCAATGTACATATTTTAAAGTATATTCTATCATATGCACAGTCATTGACTCATCTAACCATTTTAACCAATTAAAAGCTTCAATGCTCAGTTTCATATTTTATTTGAGCCAAAATTACAAAATGGTTATTTGTTTCCTCACCTGTAGATTGCTTAATTTTTAAATACCATTTTAACCAATCCAAACGTTTAATGCTATGATACATATTTTATTTCAGCCAACATTACAAATTGATTACTGATATCGTCAAATGCAGATTACTTACATTTTTCAAATAAATCAATAAACTTCAGGTCGTTTTTATGTAAACTGAAACATACCATAAATGAACCATTTCATCCCCTATAACACGTAATGGGGATAAAGAAACATTGTCTGCTTTACAGTATGTTTGAAGGACCTTGAAGGAAATGTATTATCGCCAGAAAGGTTTCTGTATTCTTGATCCAGTAGGAACTAGTCCCTTGTTTCATATATTCTGTTATTGTTACTTAGGCTGCAACAGATGGAATTTTTGGTGTGGTCTGTGACGACTCCACGAGTGGAATCAACTAGAGGAGTTGCAAAATTACAGGTTTTTCATCAGCAGACAATAAGCAGCTCCCAAGAAAGAGGCTGTGTGTATGGGTGTTAGTGTGCAGTTTTGAACACAGATCATTAGTTCCTTATCTAACAGAATGTCATATTTAAACGACTATATTCTTGATAGTATATTAAGCGTGTTCACGTGGCAAAAATTCAAAATTTTATGTTTGCTTGGCATAGTGTTCGTTTTATATATGTTACTTGTGACTACATTTTCCACTTGTAGACATTTGTCAGCTCTCGAAGTTTTCCCATAGCGGCATGTCAAAGTCAGAATTTTCTAGTTGCAGGAACATAGGTTCAACAAAAACCAAGTGACTTACTCGAATGAAATTATTTACACTGAAATTAGATCTAAATGGCAATATGCTAAAAGATTTAAAAACACACAACAAAGTAATTTTGTCTTTTTTAAACATTGCCATAAATGAGGTAAATCTTCGTCATTTTCGGATTTTTTAAAAAAGTACAAAGAAATTCTATTCTGTGTTTTTAATTCTTTTATCATAGTGCCCATTATGTCTCATTTCAGTGTCAATTATTTCAATCGAGTAAGTCCCTTGGTTTTTGTTAAACCTATGTTCCTGTAACTTGCAAATTCTGACTTTGACATGCCGCTATGGGAAAACTATGAGAGCTAAAAAATTTATACAAGCGGAAAATGTAGTCACAAGTGACGTCTATAAAACTAATGCTATGCCAAGCAAATATAACATTTTGAATTTTTGCCACATGAACGCCCTTAAAGGCGCGGCTAGCTGAGTATTAAAAGCTCAGAAGCAATGGAGCTGTAATGGCGACTTTCAAGTACGTATCAAATGCCACATGGCCTCAACGAGCCGAGCGCTGACCATATAATTAGTTGTATTGTGGAAAGTCCGTAGCACAATTCAGTGCGCGTTTCTGAGTTTCACATCTGGATAGTACTGCGGCTTGATAAGACCGTTCTTAACTTTGAGGAGGTCTTAGGAACAGTGTGTTTAATGAAAAATTACATTCCGTACTTGTTTAAAGTGTGTTTTCTTTTCCTACATTGACACAATGGGCAGATGTGGAATATTATCGTTAACAAGTATTTCCCCCCACAATACAATGCATTTGAAGAGCGTTGTAAGCGGCGCCCTTCAAGGGTTCGAGTGTTCCTTTAGTTATGATATAAAGAACAGAAGGCGGAACTGTCAGCCCTTCAATAGGTTTACCTGAAACACCTTAAAATTAATAATTGTTTGACACGTTATTGATCCATTTATATGTCCTAAATATATTAATTATTAAGTTTTGCGGTTTATTTAATTTAAATTTTTGGTGATAGATATCCTGAGGTCAAAAAAAATTTTACAAGGGAAATTAATGTTAAATCTTGTTGTAACGTAATGTCACTGAATACCTTACGAGTCTTTTGTGAGAATTTGGTCAGCGCCACTCGGATTGCTGCGAGAATTCAGCGAGTGTCAGTCGCATTACTGCGAGAATTCGGAGAGTGTCACTCAGATTACTGCGAGAATGCGGCGAGTGTCACTCGGATTACTGCGAGGATTCGGCGAGT
>PNEQ01112939.1:75212-88035 GCA_003012365.1 Medauroidea extradentata
TACTGCGAGAATTCGGCGAGTGTCATTCAGATTACTGCAAGAATTCGGCGAGAGTCAGTCGCATTACTGCGAGAATTCGACGAGTGTCATTTAGATTACTGCGAGAATACGACGAGTGTCATCCAAACTATATCCGTAATGACAACGTGCAAATTACTTTGTCTTAATTAATGCCATGCACCTTTATTTATGCTTTTGTTGTGATAATTATTTTTTTCAGGCGTAAAACAGAGTGGGTATCGAACATCTGTCTGGCAGATTAATATAAAATGGTCTTTGCCATGATGGTTAATTTTTTTTTCAATTAATGAAATTATACGGCTTCGGCTAATAAGTCAGTTAACAGAAATGTCGTTAGTCTACGTAATAGCTAAAAGCACACTTGTTACTGCCTCGAAAAAATTATCCAACATCGTGAAAACCATCTTAAACCAAAATACCAAGTATAATTTTGTAATATCTGCTCTCGTTAACGTTTAAAAAATACTTATCGCAAAAAAACAAGAAACAGGGGGCATGGCCTTGAACCACAGAATCTCACCTTTCACCTGAAGGCTAATGTGATACGTGTCGAAAATCATCTGATATTTTACAATACACCGTCTAATATTTACATAAATGGCTAACAAACTGGTTTTCCTAAGTGCGATTCACGAACACGCCAAAATAATCACATTTATCCCATCGTGTTTTTTTAATCGTTTTGTATTCTTCTTCCTAGAGACAGTTTGATGGCATATGTCATATCCTGTCAACGACTCCGTTATCGCACAGCCAAAAATCATCTGGTTTGTATAGTTAGAAAATATTTGTATACATACTATGATTCTAAAATGTTTCTGAACCAGTAACAAATAGTAGCAGTTGAGTGGCTTCAGTTAATAGTTTCCAGCAGTATAGAAGTGGTTCTCTGAATAAACAGTTGAATAATTGCAATATTGTGTAGCTTGCCATCTTGCGATATGCAACAAAAATTATGCATATACGTATATTTGACCACATTCAAAATCTTTTTACAGCCATATTGATAGCTCAAATAAATTTGTAACGTCTGTAATCTGCAATGGAAGTCAAAATTTTTATTTTTTTTTGCGGCAGAAGCATCGAAAATGTAGACAACCACGAAATAATATTCGTAATACTGTACACGTAGCTTTCGAGTATAAAAAATTGGCAACCTGTTAATGGACAGCGAAGTAGTTATTACGGTAGGTATGGTAGTTATAAAATTATTTTTCTGCTAGGTATGTAATTATCATACATTTTAATTTCCTATTCTGCAACAAATTTATCTCAATTTTATCCATTTTCGTGCTTATTACTTGCACGCATGAATAATAAATAACCTGTTACATAATAAGAGGCCAGTTAAAATATAAACAGGAGAACAAAAAATTCTGATGAATGTTGTAAGTTGAATCTGTCAACTTTAGTTTCGAAAAAGTTATTTTAGTTCTGTGCTTAAATTGGTTTCTTTGGCTGTGTAACAAAAGTGATGGTTTTGATGTCACGACGTACATTCGTTTGGCCAAATAATCTTTAAGGCTTTTGAAATACTAATTTCTTCTTATAAAAGCATAGCAAAATAAAATATGTCCGCTATGATTATTTTTAACTGTGGAAAACCTCTCGATTTCCACGTCCTATCTTAAACTTTAATTTTTGTACCAATAACACTTAAAAAAAATTACAACTGAAATGATTTAGTTTAAATTTGCTATTCATATTTACGTGGTATCAATACAAGTAAAATGCCTACACATTTTCGCCTCTACATGCTATCAAGAGTTGGAACACACATTTATAAAAATACAGTCTTTAGGTATTATCAGTCTATATGTTGATTGCACTCTCCTTTAAAACAAATTATAATCTCAGGTAATATTTTACACATAGTCTAAATTCTACATTATTTAACTCGACACGCACATCAAGATAAAAAAAAATATTTCAGTGACTAGAAAAATAAAAAATTTATAGCAGCATGGTGCACTGCAGTCAGTGTATGGTAGAAATGTCGACAAGTCATGTTTTGTCGCGGCACGAATATAAAAATATGGTCTCTGAGACGGAAGGTAGGTCCTAGGAATGCGAGGAACGAGCGATGTGCAGGAAAAAGGCCACTTTGTCAGGCGTCTGCTGGCCGCACATGTTACACTTGTAGGGGTCCTGGTAGCCATGGTAACCCATGTGCACCGTGTACATGACGACGTCCTTGAAGGTTATATCACAGTAGGAACAGTCGTACTTCTCCACGCCGTCCTTCCACTCCTCCTTACCCACGACGTCAACCTTCCTCGACTTGGCGTCGTCCTCGGGTGGGCTGGATGTCGTGTCGGCGTGCACGTCCTCTAGAGCCGCCATCGTCGTCTTGGCCGCGGTGTCGTCGGCGTCCTCCTCGTCCGACTGCCTCTGCCGCTGCAGCTTCATCGCGATGCGCTCGAGCTTGAAGGCCCGCCCTTTGCGCCGGTTCTTCGGCGAGCTGGTGTTGATGGTGCGCGGCCCTGGCGGAGGCTCCGAGATGACCGGCTCCGTCTTGCTCAGGTCCAGCGGAGTCCCGGGGTTCTTGTCGCAGTCCTCGGGCTGCTGCTGCTGCTGCTGAAGAGTGGTCGCCTGCACCGCTTGGTGTCGCTCAACCTCGTCCGCATTGTTGTTATTGTTGAAGTGGTTCAGCAGCATCTTGTCCAGGCAGACGACCGGCAGGTCTGCAAGAGGGTTGGGGCTCTCCTCCTTGTGGCCGGGCAAGCCGTTCATCATCGGGAACCCGAGGACTGACCCGCTGCCGTTGGGTGGGAAGCCGCCGTTCACGAACGGGCCGTACGGAAATGGGAGCGGGAGGCCCTGGGCTTGCTGAGGCGACGGGATCGCCCCGTAGTGAGGTTGGAACATCGGCATGCAGGGGTTCTGCAGGTGCGGGGACTGCATCATTCCGAAGATACCCTCGACGCCGGGCTTGTCCGCGCTACGGTTGCGCTGCTTGGGGCCCCTCCTCGTGCCGTAGACGTCTATGATGGGCTCCGGGTTGGGCGTGCCGTCAGGGTTGAGCACCATGGCCGGCTTGTGAGAGTACTTCCTGAGGTGCAGCTTGAGGCTGTGGCAGTACTTGGTGGCGTACGTGCAGTCGGCGCAGCGGTACTGGTAGATGTCCGAGTGCGACTTGAGGTGCGAGTTCAGCATAGACTTGTTGACGCACGAGTACGGGCACTGGCTGCACTTGAACGGCTTCGACTTGAAGTGGTTCCTCAGGTGGTACTCGAGGTGGTGCTTGTACTCGGTGACGAAAGGGCACTTGGGGCAGGTAAGCAGCTTGTCGGCCTTTATGTGGGAGCGCGAGTGCTCCCAGAACTCGATCTTGGTGACGGAGACGAAGGTGCACTGCTTGCAGCGGAACGTCTTCACCTTGCCCTGGGAGTTGACGCGAGGGATCCTGACTCCAGGCTCGTCGTCTTCTCCATCCATGCCGATGTCGCCGTCGCCGCAGCCCTCAGGCGACAGCATGTACTGCTCGTGCTCGTCCTTGAGGTGCACGCGCAGCTTCTCCAGGTCCTTGTCGGCGAAGTCGCACAGCGTGCACTTGTGACTGTAGTGGATGGACATGTGGTGCTCGAACTGCGACCTGCCATCAGACACGCCGAGCCACAATAAACAACAACATACACTTATTGAGTGCAACTTATTTTCGACCATGACCAACATACCTAGATGAACAGGTCTGGACACTATACAGAATGTCAGGTAATTAGTGGATACGGGCTGCACCACATTAATCTATGACCAAAACTAAGAGGAAAATACTTGGTAGAAAGTCATCAGGATGTTTTTTGTTTAGAAGAAAAATGACACGGGTTGTTTCCGAATTCGTGGGATTAATCCTCGGATCCCTGAATCCTCGTAGTCCTCACGGCAATGCATCCTTCGCAGTTAAGGATGCATTTATGTATATACATACTGTCCGAATTCTCAGTTCAAAGAAATGACTATCGCAAGGGTGCAAGGTAGCCAAAAATGTGTAGAAGGGTGTATCTTGCATCCGCGGTAGAATTCGGACACGAATAAAAGATGGCCGCATCCCTCATGATGCACTTTTCAAGGATGCGAAGGATTCTTCAAGGCATTATTCGTAAACTGCCATGGTAGCGCAAACAACGTATGCAACATTTCCGCTTGTTGGTATTTTGGTGCAATCACGTTAACTAACGTCTTGGTGACTATTTACCAAGGAGTATTTCTTGCTCCGTTTTGGTCGCTTATTCACGCGGTGTTGTCCATATCTACAAACAACCTCCCCCCCCCCTCATTTCCATTTGGGTTATTCTTTGAAAATGTTAAGGACATTTTCACGTAAACTAAGGGCAGACAATTTTTACCAAATAATATTTTCTGCTTACTTTCGAGTTACTGATTCACACAGTTCGGTATGTATCTGCGAATTACTTAGAACCCTGTATGTCTGTTTGAATGGTTCTTGCATCGGGAGCGGATAATTTGAACTAAAACCGTTGACATACGTCGTAACAGCATTATGCCATTCCATAAACTACTACAGCTATTCTTTGCTAGTTTGCCTTCTTTGTTGTTTCACGACAAGGTTTTCTACGACGAAATATCGCTGCTCTTTTGTCTGTCCAATATACTACTCCAAGTCACTAACATATCTACAAATGCTGTCATGTTGGTACTCTTGTTTAACAGTTTAATTAGAGGAATAACTACCAGTGTCACTGACTCTTAACTCACGTCGTTATCTCCCATCATGCGGTTTCGTCGTTGCAAAAACTTTCACAGTCGTCTATAAAGATCGGGTGTTATCAGTGTTCCATCTGTACCTATCACATACATTGCATAAAGGTCTATATACTATTGCATTCTTCAACATTTGACTTAAAATTTTCGTTGCTTTAAGTACATATATTGTCAATACACAATATAAACTTACAGTTTAAGTAACAACAGTTGAGAAACTATTAGGAATCTGTTTTTGGAACGGAAATATTGCGATATAAAATATATAAATGCCATAAAAGCATATCACGTAAATATCCCTAAAATACGTCCACTTATTTAAATATTTTCCAATTATGATAATATTTTGCAGAACACAAGCAACGCCATTTATGGACGAAACATGCAATTAATTTACAAATACTTCTCAAATTCTTTTTACAATGTTTTCCGAATACATTTAAGACACACCTGTTATGAAATCCTAATACTGGAGAATAAGATACTCAGGTATAAACATTCTTCATTATAACATACATGATCAGCTGGTTCTTTGCAATAGGCCACGTTGACTTCGACTTTAGGTTTTCAGATTATAGGAAAAGTAAAGTCAAATAACCTCGACTTTACATTTGGTGACTCCATTGTGTAGGACCTCATAAGAAGCCATGTATTGAAAGTAATTGTAAAATAAAATGTTAAAGTCAAATGCTTAAGTTTTTAACAGTGCAACCGCCTTAATAAAACCGTGTTTGAAAATTTTTTGGGTGCAGTGTGTCATCAACCATTTCAGAAATAGTGTGCTGATAAAGTGTGTTAGTTTCACAGACCTGGATGAAGTTGTATGTTGATGTCAATGTCCAGGAGAATGTAGAGTGTGGGTGTCTGTGACATAGGAAGTGTAGTGTGTTGGTGTTTGTGACACTGCAAGCATGCTGTGTTGCGTCGATGATCCGGATAATGTCTGTTTTGTGTGTTGGAGTCAGTAACTCAAAGAAAATAGTGTCATGGTGTTAATGACTAGGGAACGTGGTGATGGTGTGAATGAACACAAAAAACATGGTGTGCTGGTCAAATACATGGAGAATATAGTGTGTTGGCATCAATGATGCTGAGGGTGTGGTATATTAGTGGCAGCGACACAGAGATCATTGTATTTTTTAAAATATCAATGACTTATCGAACGTGACGTGTTGGTGTGAAATACATAGATATGTTGGTGGGTTGGTGTCATGTCAATACATAAGATGGTTGTGGTGTGTTGTTGTCAGTGACTTGAAGAACATAGTATGTTGATGTCAATGATGCGTTGGTGTAAATGACCCAGGTACCGCGACATATTGGTACTAATGATCCAGGGAATGAAATGTGTTGATGTCAATGGCCTAGGAAAACATAATGTGTTTGTATAAATTACCTAAAGAATGTAGTTTGTTGGTGTCAATGACTTGGATAATGTGGTGTGTTAGTGCGAATGACTTGGAGAATGTGGTTTGCTTGGTGTCCATGACCCAGAGATCGCAGTGTATTGGTGTATAATGTCCTGGGAACTGTAGTGTTAATGTAACTGTCCTGGTGAGTTGATGTCAGTGACTCAGAGAACGCAATGACCCAGAGAACATGATTATGGAATCAGTGACTCAATCAATGGACCAGAGAAAGCAGCGTGCATGTACCAAAGTGTTGAAGTTACTGACCTTGAGGTTGTGGCGAACTCGCAGAAGGGGCACTGCACGGGCTCGCCTTCCATGTCGGAGCCGGAGGAAGGGCTGTGACTGACGTCATCACCAGCCCCGGGTCTCGACACTCCCTGGGGAAGACCTGCATGCTGGGGGCTGGCGCGAGATGGTGATGGCACCTCCGCAGTAGACGTCTGTCCTGCTGGTCCTCCGGACATCATCTCCTCTTCCATCACCGGCTCTTTCTTCTGGAACATCAACCACACTCGTCCGTCACATCTTCTATCTCCACTCCGCGCCAGACTTAGAGACATTTGTTTAGCATCAGGCTGCACTCACTACTAAATTTATGATTAGAGACCTTGACATTTCGCGAATTCATTAGATGATACGTTAGTTTTTCAACAACTATGCATATGTGTTACTTTTTATGATTGGACCACAGTGTCTGAAACTCATCTGTGATAATTCTGGACTTACAGTTAACCTGGATGGAAAGATTAACTGTCTCCCTCACTGTCGTGGTCACAGAATATTTATGAGTACAGAAGTGAAATAGCAGGTAAGACGGCCAACTCAGCCACACTCGCCAGAAAAATTGCTTCGCTGGCCAGCAACATGGCGGAAAAACCTACCACCAATCATAGTAAGGTGGCTGCCCTGCTAGTCGGCAGCCAGGCCAATAGGAAACCTGTAGTAACACGCAGGAGCCAAACATACAAGGGGCTGGTATCAACAACCTCGGGCAGCCAATAAGCGGCGAAGTTTGCCCGTATCAAATGAGCCACCACGTCATTTCACGTCTACGTAGCTGCTTAGTCTGTGTCATGACTAGGGCCCGGTGCGGTAGTTTTCGCAAAAATATTTTTGCATCACTTTGTTTCAGTGCCTTACGTGCACACCCGCAGCTCTGTTTTGTGGTCAGTGATTGGATGCCGTAACACACAACGTCCGGAGGTTAGGCCCGCAAATCACAAACGTGATATGTGGCGGTTATCCGTGTACTGATTGGCACGGTCAAATGATTTTATTCCTGTATTGTTGAATTTAAATAGGAAAATTCACGGAACTACATGCAGTAATCCTCTGCCAACCATACAAGTTGTAAGGGAACTATTGTCAATGTTGAATTATATGCAGTAACAGCTGGTGATTTTTTTTCAAAGGTTAAACCTTTAGTGCTCACTTTATCCCGAATGACTTACACATGCCTATACCTAGGGATGGGAAAAATTCGCGATTTCAATGGCCTGCATGTTAGAATCAAATATCCTATGCATACTCAAGCTCACTAGCTGCTACTCAGTGAAACAGAAAACGATGACCGAATACACGGGGCTTGGATATGCATAGGACAATGGATTCTAACATTGGGGTAATTGATGTCGTGAAATATTCTCAACCCTACCTATATCTTTTAAAATATTCTGCACCAGGATTTTCATACCTAAAACACTTAATTTTCGCCATTTTGACAGGGTAAATATTGGCTTCAGAGAAATGTTCTTTGAATGATATTCCTAAACAGACATAGCTTACGCACGCTTAGAAATTTTCGAATAACCTTGTAACTGTTGAAGCTGTGCACGCCACTCTGTGGCCTGAATAGGCGGCCATTTTAAACAAAAAAATTATTCGACAATTAAGGGACTAATAAAGTTTCGCAGAAATGAAATGCAACGTGAAAGTGCCTGCCGGGAGCATTAGACGGCGCGAGGGGTGAAGCGAATGGGGCGCTCGACTGCCATGGCAAACTGTGGGACGACCCCTCGGTGCAGCGAGAGAATCGTAAAAAAGCGAAACTAGCAGTTGTATCCCCCTTCCGGTCGCCATGGCAACGCTTCGAGTGGAAGCTGCGAACTTCTTCGTGAGGAGGGGGAGAGGGGGTGACGAACCTCTGCAGTGTGGGTGGCTCCACACAGCGGCCATCTCTCCCACGCTGCCTGCTGGGGCGTTTTCACAACTACCGTGTTTTATTGATTGGTCGCCTTACAAAGCACAAGTCTGCCAACGAAACTGGCTGTTTCACCTAACTTTACCGCCATTTGCGATGTGTTTAACCCATTTTAAAAATTTTGAATTTCTTACACTTTAATTTCAAATTTCAACATTTTTAAATACGAAAATAAAATATATAGGGCATATATGCACTAGTTGCCCCCGACAAACGTTGTTTTGTCTCATAAATAACTTATTGCAAGTGTGTAAGAATGTGGTATATAAGTGGAAGAGGTCTAATAATAAATAAATAAATAATAATAATAGAGCAGCGACACCTGGTGGGGACAGACTGGTATCAGCTCGTGGGGATAACTGATCAACTATCACTTACACAGTTATCGACCGGGTTCTAAAATTATTAAATTACAAATATTTACTAAACAATAGCACTTAGGAGTATAAAAATAGATAAAAACCTATTCGCAGACCTACCGAATGTATATACAAAATTTCTTTTAAATCGGTTACGCCGTTTCGGAGGAGTATGGAAACAAACACTGTGACACGAGAAGACGGGAAGACGATAAGTAGAATATAGCACGACCGTCAAACACCTCATCGCCTCAAGGACGAAGGACTAAACCAACGTGCAGTGTTTTTGTAAAAAAACTTTTTCAATGGGACTTCAAGTGATGACCCTGTTATTTTTATTTGCGGAAAGTTTGTGGTTAAGTCCATTACAGGTTTCTATGATGAAGTTTTACGATTACGATCGATATGTTCTCAGCTGTAGTAACGTGAAAAACCATTCCTACCACTTTTGAGGAGCTGGATAATCATGTTTTTAAAAGCGGGAGGCGTTTTTTTTTTTTTTTTTTTTTTTAAATCATAGGGGCACAGTTTCAAGTGTCTCTTCGTTTCGTAGATAAACGGATAGTTTTACAAGAGGAAATAATTTCCGTACAATCGCTACATTACGTCTTACGCTCCAGGCCCACTACAACTAGGGCCACGATTTTGTCGCGAAAAGATTTTTGCCCCACTTTGTTTCAGTGACTCGCGTGCACATCAGTAGTTCTGTTTCAAGGTTATTGGCAGCGTGTCTTTGTTCAGACACGTTTCTCATTTGACTGCACCTATCAGAATAAGATTATTGTGTCTCCTTACGTCTGTAATTTGCCAAGGCGAGTGAGAGTAATATTATCCAATTACGGGCGATGTAGCAGAGCTGCAGGTGTGCACATGACGCATCGAAACCAAATGTTGCAAAAATCTTTTCACCATAAAATCGTGGCTCTAGCCATGTCTTGTTAACGAGAAAAAAGCAAAACAATCTCTCTATTCGCTGATTTATAAGAAAAGCAGTAAATCCTATCTGAGAGAGATTAATCCGGCTTAACTCACCACTGACAGTTGCTGCAAGTCCTGTATTGGCCAGGAGGTAGGGGGATCGTCGTACACCATCCTGCCTGCGAGGGACAATACAGGCTGCAGTGCCACCGTCGCGTTCATCGACCTGCAACATACATACACACGTCCTAACACTGCGCCATTTATAAACCTTCCTTCACAATTACAACATAACCACAGAACATATAACATAACAGTAGAAACTGTACATGACCACACGCCTTGTGCAAAATTAATTCACAATTGGATACTTAAGCCCTATACACAATTGAAAACTTTAGCATTTCACTTTACGACAGCTTTCAATGCATTGCTTCTTATGGGGTCGTACACAATGGCACTACCAAACGTTAAAGTCAAGCAGCCTTGACTTCACGTTTCTGATAAACAGAAAAGCTAAACTCAAAGTCAAGATGGCCGTTTGCAAAGAACAGCTGATTATGTATATCACAATAAAAAAAATCTTTATTTCTGTGCATCGTTTTATCCTCCAGTACTAAGATTTCATGAAAAATTTAACAGGTATGGTTTAAATGCGTTCGGAAAAAACTTGAAAATAGAATTTGGGATGTATTGTAGACGCATTGTAAGTTTCGTCAATAGATGACGTTTTTGTTCTGCAAAATAGTATCATAAATAGACAATATTTCAATAACTAGGCTTATTTTTTAATGTCTTCGTGATATGATATGGTTTTATGGCAAAATAATTGTGTCCCAGTTTGTATCAGTGTCTTAATTGCACATCTACAGCTGTGCTTCATGGTTATTGGCAGAGTGTGTTTGTGCTCATTAGGCTGTGCCAAACAAGGTAAGATTACTGCGTCTGCACACGCCTGATATTTGCAGGTAGGACACCAAGACACGTGGCAACTCAAACATCCAATCACTGCCTATGAATCAGAACTGCAGGTGTGCACATGAGGCACTGAAAAGTTCATGTCCCTAGGCATGATCCATCATTGCAGATGATGGTTTATCGTGGGAAAACTTGACTGTTAACTGGATATCAACACACGTTCAGCTTATCGGAAGATTACTGGTTTTAGCTTGTACGTGGAGCTGTTACCCTATTTGACTGAGCCAATAGGAATCCCGACGTTGTAACATTTGACTAATGTTATTAGTGAGCAGACAGCTACGTTGTGGAAGACGTACATCACCCAATCGTTAGAGATGGGAATATTTCGCGGATTCAATGACCTGCAGGCTAGAATCCATTGTCCTATAGGAGCCCTGTATATTCGTTCATTGTCTGCTGATCCACCAAGTAGCAGCTAGTGGACAAATTGTCAAGGCTTGAATATGCATAGGAGAATGGATTATAATATGCAGGTCATAGAATCTGCGAAATTTTCCCATCTCTACCAATCATATATGTTGCAAGAAACTGTAGTGTTTTAAATGGTATGTTGGCACAATACACTTTATTAATTTATACAGCCCATTATTTATCATGTAAACATTGAGTAAGTGTATAATTAGGTGTAAAATTTATAGTAATTATAATTATGTAATGTAGGATTAATGTTTGTTACAATAGTTGGTCATGTATAATTTTATTTCTTCTTTTTATTGTACAATTTTAGTTTATTATTCCTGGGTGTCTTTGTTTTGCTAGCTTTTTTTTATCATGGTTGAATGTAAGAAAAGGCGCATGCCTAAATTTCGCCATGTAAAATTAAGACGAATATAAATAATTAATAAATACCATCATCTCTATCCATCATTCCTAGTGTTTTAACGATAGTGATTTTTTTATTCCTTACCAGGCACGTGAGACGCATGGAACGAAAGTATTTTTGTATAAATATTTAAAATGTTTCCAATCCAGTATCTATGAAAAGAAGATACACTACAAACTGTGTCCCAATAGTTTTAAAATTGTCGTCCGGTAATTAAAAACATGACTGTTAAGTTCCTCAAAAGTTCTAAAAGTGACTTTATTTACGTTGCTGCAGCTGGGAAAATATCTACCGCAATCGTAATACAAAATAATAGAAACCTGCATTGGACTTTATCACATACTTTCCAAAAATCAAATAATAGCTTCGCCGCTTAAGAGGGCGTGGTACATAATTAAACGCTGAAAGTATTAATCGATGACTTAACTTTTCTTGAAGCCAATTTGCGAAAATTAAACAATAGCAATCCTAGACAACAGTTTTAGCCAACGTTTTAAACCAAATTGTTTCCAGTGTTACGAACTTCTGAGGCACAATCTTTGACGCCGGAACCTCGTGCATTTAACTGCGGCGCAAGAGATCACGCGTAATGAATTAGTAATTCTGGATAAACATTTACTAATAAAGTTGGCAAATACCATTATCTAGTATTGTCATTGAATACTTTATCGATTGTGGCATCGAAAAAAGCGTAGAAATCAATTAACGTTTTCAGCGTCTATGTATCTACCACGCACTTTTGAAGTCCAATTGAGAAACAATATCTACTAACTCACTGCGCGCTAGTTTAGACCTTCACTCCTAGAGGCGATGAGGCGTTTGACTCACGTGTTATATTCGACTTATCGCCTTCACCAATCCCACGTCTTAAAAAAAAAACGGTGCACTTACTTTTAATAGAGCAGATGTCAAAAATCTGTTGAACAGTTCTGTTAAAAATTGTATTCTATGCTGTATATTTTTTCTAGACACATAATTATATACTTTTCGTTAGTTAGTTCTTTAATGATAATTTCCTTACTTTACATTATGTTAAACGCAGAACAAATGACGGATCATGGCCTAAAAATCACATGTCCGTGATACGTCAGAGCCAGGAAGAACACGATTCATTACAGAAGAGGAAATGATCCGCTCCGCGCACACCACGTGCAAACTTCAACCCGTCGTAACCAGTTCTGCTGACGAACTCCAGTGTTTGTGAAGTCAGCTGACAAAAACACGTGACTCATATACTCGGCCGAACTTTCATTCGCAAACACGCAGTTGTTTATTGGAAGGAACAACATGCCGGTCTTGAAAACAACGCCGGGAATTTAAGTTTTCGCATCGCCAATGTGTTGACCGTGGAACCATTGCTGCTTTTGTGTACCGGTACGACCCCTCG
>PNEQ01112939.1:88135-112151 GCA_003012365.1 Medauroidea extradentata
TATATATATATATATATATATATATATATATATATATATATATATATATATATATATATATATATAAAATTTGTTTCGTAACTGGTCCTCTAAATATTTTCCTTGTAAAAAGTAGAAAAAAAATGTCAGTGGAACACATAACCAAATAAGTGAAATCAAATGTTTTATACCCAAAACTATAAAAAAATTACTAACCATTATTCTATTACCTGCTGTAAATGTAAACAAAAATAATACAATATTATACAATATGTAATCATATCGTATTTTAAATTATGTAAAATAAGTAATAGCCTATTAGAATGAATAATTCCTATTTGAAATAATGAAAAATGAACAATTCAAAAATTCAATACAAATAGTTTTGTAATAAAACGTAAACATTATATTATATTTAAAATTAACGAATATAAATCATTTCGTGTGATGACATCTGCATATTTTCCCTCCCGTCTCCTTTCTTGCAGTCTACACCACGGTTGCATGAACGACCTGGATGAGTTCGGCAACAATGCAAGCCGTATTTGGTAATCCCCCCTTCCACGATGTCTTCATGTTCTCGGAACTGCGGAAGAACACGAGACTATCGCGCGCTGATGAGACGAGACAAACAAAGGGCCTCTCTAAAAAAAAGATGTTGTCCTGGGTCAGGACTTGAACTTTGAGTGTTTGCGTTCCTCCGATGTTTTGCCGGGGACCTTTTGTTTGTGAGCTGCAAACACTGTGGATGAACTCTGGGCAATTACAAATATATGTGTGTGGCTGTGTGGTACTTGGTTAGCCTAGGACGATAGCAGCCCTGATAGGAATTCAGGGTTGCTACAGAATTTCTATATCAAATTTCCCTGACTTTTCCAGGTTTTACAGACAAAAATTATGAATTTCTAGTCTTATTTGTCAAATCAAAAATCACGGAAATTTAACTTAAAAAGTTCAAATAAACTAAATTTGCATGACTGTTGCAAAAAAAACTTCTTATAAATGTACTACAGACAGTTACTTATGTGTTCGGCACTCAGTTACCACAATCCAACAGTAATAAGTTATAAGTAAATGTGCACTATTTTTAAAATAAATTGCTTCGATAACATTTTCATAAAGTGAAGGGTTGCGCAATTGTCCAAAAGTCAATCGCTGAGCCTGCAGCCATAAAGATGCGACTCCAGCCCAGAAGTCAAGCTAGTCAACTAGACAACGACCGCAAAAGCCTGCGAACTCCTATTACTAAGCCTAAAGTTTGTTCTACAAATTTAGAAGCAATTTCCCTGACTTTTCCAGGTTTTCGCTGTTTTCCAGGCCTGTAGCTACACTGGATCTTCTTCCAGTACCTCTCTAAAGGGGTTTAAAAATCGTCGTGGTTGACTCGGGAAGGCCAGATGATAGTACGTGAAATCCTATATACTCCGAAATAACTGAGACAGTGTCGCTAACAGCAATATATAGGGACTGGAAAATGCCGCAACTATTTGTCCACTAGCTGCTACTCAGTGGAACAACAGGAATAGACGGGGCTTGAGTATGCATATTACAATGGCGTCTAGCCTACAGGTAATTGAATTCACGACGTTTTCCAGTCCACTAGCAATATATTATTAACAGAGGTACGTCAATTTCTCGGATTCATCTGGCAGCAGCCTGACTTGTCAGTCCTATACACCCACTGGTCACAATAGATTATATATTGGCTTATAACCGTACAAGCAGGTAGCAAGCGATATCACTTCGCATTATTTTCTTCTTTACTACTGGCTTGCAGTAGTCAAACGCGTTTCGTAACAGCCGCCAGCAAGTCACAGACATGACAATGAAGTATACATAATTGACGTTCAACCTGACCTGGAATGTATCTGCGAAATTTACGTACCTCTACTTGTTAATTGTGTTAGACATATGCTGGTGACTGTCACATGGCCGTCAGATCGAATGTGTCCAAGGAAATATTTCTGCAACAAATTATTTCAGTGCCTTACGTGCACATCTGCAGTTCTGCTTCGTGGTTTGTGAGTGGATGTTTTTAAATCTTAGCGTCATGTTCCTATCCACTAATCACAGACGTGCAGTATCGCAGCAAGCTTGTTCTGGTTGACAGTCAAACAAGCGACACTTCTGCACCAAGAAACACTCTCAGTAGCAATGAAGCAGAGCTACAGATGTGCACGTAAGACATTTTTTGTTAGGTTGGCATCATACCTTTATTTATTTTGTTTATTCTTGTGATGACAATTTTTGTGCTATGTACTGTGTGTAGTAAAAGACAAGTAAAATTATTCTTCAGATAAGTAAAACGTGTCCCATAATTTTCTTTAAATTTCTAGAGACTTCTCACTCTAAACTGAACACATTTTCAACCATTCCACTCGTAAATTAGGCGAAGCAATAACGGTTCTAGAAGTATCGTACCACCAGCAAATGTTTGCCACAGAATGCAGGAACTTGTTGACAAGCTGTATTATTGCGGACATACGTCATTTCAATATTATGTCATCCCAGAAATCTTAGAAAGAGACTAAGAAAGACAAACAACGAACTACGAAAAAAGATAAAACAAGCCGAGTTGGCTGTAGTCAACACATCCATAAACCAAAATAACAGAACATAAAATATCCCATAAGGAATTAGTCAACAACAAATAAAGTACAAAAAATAATAATAATAGACAACCAAAAAATAAAAGTCGAAGTACAAAACAAACAAATATGTAAATCTCAGGACATCACAATTAAGACAGCACAGACAATACTGCAACGAATACAATAATGGACACAAGACATGATAACAACGATGACGTCACAGACAACACACAACGATGAAAACACAAAATAACACAGTAGATTTCCAAAGGCCGACTTTTCACGACGACGTTTCGGGAGCTGACATCTGCTCCCGTCTTCAGGTGCAGTCAAAGTGAAAACTGGAAAAAATTGGACGGCAACAGAGCTGAAGGCTATAAATACCATCCAATTTTTTCTGAGATGTTGTTGAAAGATTCGTGCAATGGGGTTAAATGGTTTAGTGAAATATTGTGGACATTCCAAACCAAGGAAATAAATAACTCAGATTATTCCACAAAAGGAACTCCGTCAGTAAGTACGAAACAACAGACAAAAACAATTACAACAGCAAACAGACAAAACAAACTACAGAAAAACTAGATGCAGACGAAACAGCAGAAACAAAGACACCTCGAGGAAAGCGAACGAAAACAAATAATACAGTAACTATGGACAGTAAGACAAAGAAAAAAACAGACGAACACAGTGGTGCTAGGGCTGCTCATTAGAGTTACTTTCTTATAAATTACTGACTGGATTCCTTGTGTAACTGTATACGTATGTTGCCAGTTGCAAACAAAGTCATTTTGTTTGTTTACTTGTCTGTTTGTTTGTGAGTATTATCTGTTTTTCTGTGACACACCAATTGCTGTAAAGGCGCGTGTCCGACATACGTCTTTAGTTTGTAACGTTCCTAATGTTTACCAATTTCAGTAAGGTGTAGTTTATTAGGCTTCAGCCATCTATAACGAAATATAGACCCGGAAATTGTGGTTCATTTAAACGAAAATCAGGCTACTTCATGCCGTAGCGTTTAGATACGCGGAAATTATTTGTTCGTCATAGAGGGCCGTGTGATTTTCGCGAAAAGAAATTTGCCTCAACTTGCTACATTAATGCCTTATGTGCACACCTGCAGCGCTGCTGTGTGATCATTGGCAGGGTGTCTTTATTAGGAGTCGGTTATTTGATTGAGCCAATCAGAACAAAATCAAGGTTACTTAGAAGCCACACGTCTGTGATAAGCTGGTAGAACCCCAAAAACGCTGAGAGAGTGAAGAGATTTTGGTCGGCGCGTAACATGTAGGTCTTCAGCGATGGTGAGGGATGACATGACGGGAAGTGTGGAGCGGCGCCGGAATGAATGGGGCGAGGGAGACAGGAGATCCCCGAGAAAACCCGCATACCAGCGGCATCGTCCGGCATGATGCCCACGTGTGAAATTCCGGTGACTGACCCCACCGGGAATCGAACCCGGATCGCCTTGTAGGAGGCGAGAGATCTGACCACGTAGCCACTGCCCCTCAACCCTCCCAACGCTGAGATGTAAACATATCCACTCACTAACTTTGAAGCAGTGCTGCAGATGTGCTCGTAAAACTTTAACGCGAGCTGCTGCAAAAATATTTCCGTGAAAATAAGATATCCTTAATCATACATCGTTAGGGACACCTGTTTTCACGAGAACAATTTCGCCTCACTTTGTTTCGGAGCCTTACGTGCACATCTGCATTTCTGCTTCGTGGTCAGTGATTGGATATTTTAACTCTCGAGCCTTGGTATTCTACCGGCAAATCACAGACATGTGTTGTTGTAGGAACGTTATTGTAATTGGCTCAGTGAGATGAGATACGGCTCTTCACATAGACACGCTGCCAATAACCATGAAGCAAAACTGCAGATGTGCACGTAAGGCACTGAAACAAAGTGCTGCAAAAATCTTTTCGTGAAAACTACCGGGCCCTGGTGATTAGACGACACCTGTTTTAACACACATTTGACGACTGCAAGCCAGTGATAAATAAGGAAACAAGTCGTGGAGATACCACGTACTACACGTTTGTACTGTTAGAAGCCAACGGATATTCCGCTTCAGTTGGTTCACGTATAGAACTGAGAAGTCTAGGCTGTTGTCAGGTGAATACGCGAAATACTCGTGCCTCTACCAATCACAAAAGAAATCATCGACCTCCGTAGCCTGGTCGGTAGCACGCGAGTGTGGTGCGAGAGGTCCTGGACTCGAACCCCAGCACGAGCAGGGATGTTTGTTTCGTTTACATAGTTTTAGATAGTTTGGAAGCCATATCTTATTACATCTAACGGCAAAAAAAACCTAGGGATGTATATGCACCCCCTAAAATTAAAATAAAATAAATCTGTTGTCCTACTAGACTATTTGTAACTCACCCAATAACTGACATCTTGCTTTAAGTTACCAATTAAAATACACTCCAGACAGAAAACACAATTGAAGTAAAAAGTTTTTATTTTGTTCTGTAATGTAAATACTAGTGAAGCATTGTTTACATGTCTAGAAATTATTTCCTTGTTTTTTACTTAATTTTTTATCTATGCCTTTAAAATAACCCACACAGCCAGCAATATAAAATTCAAAGTGCGTTCCAATTGACTGTACTTAGGTGGTAACCTCGCTGTTGTGTTTATTGAATTTTTGCAAGGTTACTGCCATTTCCGTAAGCCTATTTATTTCTGCTTAAGGGCTTGTACATTATTATTTTTCAGACTGGTGCCAAAACTCAAATATGCTTTAACCAAATGCCTTGAAAAATTTAAGACAATGTGCAGTCACAAGATGCACAATACAGTGGAAGGGTTTTTAAAAATAATGTACCATCCGTCAGGGAAAAAAATATTTTGCTCCGTTTTGGCTTATTTTCACGACAAAAAAAACGGTGCTCTGGGTGACGAAATCTAAAAATCCGTTCAGTACATTGCTACAAAAAAATTCAGCTACAAATTATGACATATTAGTTTCAAAACTGTGGAGAAAATTTTTGATATGAGTATTAGGTAGCAATAAAAAAATATTTTCGAAATCACTGCAAAACTAAGGAACTAGCCCTTAAGTTTTAACTAACATACATGAAACCTTTAAACTTAGAGATTATTTTCCTTTTTCGAGCAGTTGGTATTTCTGAGTAACTTACGAGACTTGCTGAAGTGTACCGTAGATGACGTCATAAAAAGTCGCGCGATGTGTTCAGTCTTTTTATAAATTAACAGTTTGAAAACGTATAGAGCAGAAAAATGTACCTTTAGTACCTTGGAGTTTTTTTAAATTAATATATTACATGTTTTACTTTAATTACTTGTCCAGTACTAAATGTAATATAGTCGATACAACGAACGAGTTCACTTATCTGAAAGTTATGTTGGTAATGTTATCTGTGCTCTGCTGTGCATCATAGTTTGGAACCTAGGATATTTAATGCTCCTAGTATTGTTTTCTGTTCACTCGCTCATTTATAAATTGTGTCATAAAAATAATATATTTAGTTTAATTTTCTGACATGCCAATAACCAGCTGCCAAATAAAGTGAATTCGTACGTGGGAAAGACTATATTTCCAGTAACATTTTTTGCAACATTTGTGCTTCTAATGTTGGTATTCGTAGTCACGTTCGCGAAGAAGATGCGTGTTGTTTGCGCGTCGCACCGGACCTTCTCTGTCCGACTTGTAAGCCATGATCTTTCATTTATTTCAAACAATTGCAAATAACTTAAATATTTTTTAACAAAATGCTTTGAAAAAATTTGAGACTGTACAGTCATAAGATATACAATTTTACCAGTGCATTTTTTTTTTTTTTAAACTTTGTACCGTTTGCTAGGAAAAAAATTATTTTGCTTCATTTTGGCTTATTTTGACAACAAAATATGCACTACTTCTGGAACGAAAATATAAAAATCTGTTTGGTGTACTGCTACAGAAAAATTCAGATACAAACGATGATAAATAAGTGTTAAAACTACCGGATTGAGTTTTTGATATATGTATTAATTAGCGTTAAAAAAATATTTTCGAAACCAGAACTAAACTAAAGAGCGAGGCCTTAACTGCTCTCAAAGGTAGACCATATTGCCGATATTTGGGGCTATGAATTTTTCGCGAAAATAATTTTGCCCCAGTTTGTTACGGTGCCTTACGTGCACATCTGCAGTTCTGCTTCGTTGTCAGTGGTTGGATTTTTTAACTGTCACGAGCCTTGGGATTCTACCGTCAAATCACAGCCGTGAGGTGTTGCAGGAACGTTATACTAATTGGCTCAGACAAATGAGACACGGCGCTTCATATAGACACGCTGCCAATAATCATGAAGCAGAATTGCCGACATGTTCACAATGAACTGAAACAAAATAGGGCAAAATTTTTGTCGCGAAAAACAGGGTCACTGCTTATGTGTGCACCTGCAACTCTGCTTCATGGTTATTGGCGGAGTATATTTGACTGAGCCAATGAGAACAAGGTATCTGCGACACACACGTATGTGATTAGCTGGCTGAATCTCAAGACGTCACATCCAATTTACTGAACAAGGGCAGAGCTGTACGTGTCCACGTAAGACATTGAAACATGTTGGTGCAGAATTATATTTATCCAACAATCATTGCCTCTAATGATGGTTCATCGCGGGAAATCTTGACTGTTCGCTGAATTTCAACACACTTTCAGCTTACCAGAAGATTGCTGGCTTTATCTCAGGACTTCTCAATGAAATGTACCTTCGGGCCACTTGCTTCAATTTTATAACTACCAAAAACACTCGGGGGCCAAAAGTAAAAAAAAAAAAAAAATGCAGTCAATAATTATAGGCATTGTACGGAATCATTTAATAGAACTTAATGTTAGCCTAATACAAATCATTGTCATACGCAGAGATTACATTGACCTAACTATAACTATTAAGAAATAGCCTTTAAATTACTATAACAAAACATTATCACTGATTTCTGACATTTTGATGGCGGGTCAGTAGAAATGTCTCTGCGGGCCGCGTATTGAGAAGGCATGCAGTATAGCTTGTACGTGGAGCTGTTACCCTATTTGACTGAGCCAATAAGAATCCTGATATTGTAATATTTTATGCCTTTTATCGGTCTGCAGACAGCTACATTGTGTCAGTAGTGTATCACCGAATCATATATGTTGCAAGAAACTACGGTGTTTTCAAGTGTAGGCCTATGTTGGCACAAAACATTGGTAAGCACTCGTGGTGAAGTATTTGCAGGAGTATCCACTTGCTATCAGCCTCGTCGGACTAGCAAACGCTGCGTATTGGTGGAGACAAGCGAAACTCAACCATGAATGTGCAATATGTCCCGAGAATGTTATTTGCAAGAGCGCGGGCTTCTTATGCAACACGTATCCGCCAGCAGTTTCCGGTCTAGAGAATGTGTATGGATACCAGCCTCAGAGTCGATTGCAGAGTCGTGTGAGGAAAATCTTGAGGTAAACGTGAAACTAACGCAAACTTGAGTAAAATCTGAGAATTTTTCGCTTGCACTGTAGAGTCAGGAAACTGAGATATGGGTGGGTTAGTTGACAAGTGGTGTAAGTCACAAAAATCGAAAATAGACTTAACACGACTATAGAATTTCTGCAGTGAGGTCTACATACTTACCAAATGACGTGCGTCCCAGTCCACTACATTTTCCCATTTCATTGCGTATTAAATAACGTAATCCCTGAAGTTTAACACAGATAAAAAATTTAAATTCTCTCTCCTGAAATATTTGCATTTCGTAAGTATGTAGACCTCACTGCAGGCAATTCTATAGTGGTGTAAGTCCATTTTCGATTTTTGTGACTTACACCACTTGGCAACTAACACACCCATATCTCAGTTGAGGTGAAGTGTTACCACAATATTCGCGAGAAAAATAATTTCTCTTCGTTCATCGACTTGCGAATGTTGCTAAAATGTATATGATTTTACATTTACAACGCACAAAACTTACATGATGGCGATTTGATAATTTATATTTAGTGTTTCGCGTACTGTAAAGTTGAAAAAGTTCAAATTAAAAATAATAAAATACGTCGTTAATTTTTTAAATAAAATTGTATTGTAACCATTTTGTTTGTAAACAAAACTGCCATTAAAATTACTACATCACTTTCATGTAATAATGTAGAACGCATATAAATTATGTAGAAGATAGCAGTGCAGTCTTACATTTACACCATGGTTACGTTCCTCCTTTAAAATATTGCCAACATATGCAAAATAAGAATATTATTCTTTCTTATATGACATACCTTCTATTTACGGCCGCCATGATTGATTCGCAGCTTGAGAAAATCTTAAGGAAAGTCTGACGACACCTTAAGAATTCCTAAATATTTCCTTGGCTTTCACTCAATTTTCGTGTCTGCAATGAAAATTTCTCACAGTTCCCTCAGAGAGGCCTTAGATTTTACTCAATATGACTGTGCACTCGGTTATAAAATGTTTGGACTTAGCGTGCGACACCTATACGGAGGTGGACCTCGCTCGGTGTTAGACATAAAGAGTAAGAATTTTTTCCCCGAAAATACGCAGTGAAGAGTCCTGGGAAGAAAACAACATACCAGTCCTCCAGCTGCGACGCTGTTTTTCCAATACGTTTCCGTCGCCGCGTCTTTCCTGTTTACGACCAGAGAACCAGGGAAGAAAAAAGGGCTCGCTCCATTCTCAGTTAAGGGAGGGGGGATGCTGGGGTTGTATTTCTATGCAGCGTTTGCGAAGCTCGGGCCTGGACCAACAAAAAAAGTAAAACCTGTGCGGGGCGGTTCACGGGCAGAAGGTAACAAACATGTTGTTGAAGATCTCGCTGGACCCTTCTGAAATACCCTTTTACCTGGCGTTTTTTTACAATGCTCCGTGGCCGGCCACTCCTACGTTTCCTTCTTTTTTGTTGGCGTAGCGTACGCTGTTTTTTCCCTTCTCTTTCCAACTGTCTGGGAAATATTTGCCGCGGACGTGTGGTGTGGTCCAGGGACATATTCAGTCACGGAAGAACGATCTCTTCTCCGTTCGACTGCGGAGCGACGAGCACAAGAATGGACAAGTCGCCATCCTGTACGAGTTTATTCCGTGTTTCAAATAACTCGCTTATAGTTAATAAAAGTCACGTATGATAAAATAAACAAA
Source organism: Medauroidea extradentata (assembly GCA_003012365.1). Taxonomy (NCBI): domain Eukaryota; kingdom Metazoa; phylum Arthropoda; class Insecta; order Phasmatodea; family Phasmatidae; genus Medauroidea; species Medauroidea extradentata. The sequence continues at coordinate 97,842 of PNEQ01112939.1, forward strand.
AAGAAGCATATTTTGTCATCACTGATATTGGCGTCGACAACAATACGGTGTTTGTTAGCGCAACACTATATTGACGCTAAGTATCATTTCCCCCCAGTTTGACTCAGGACGGGGGGTAGCATATAATTAGAGATGATGGTTAGAGATGGGAATATTTCGCGGATTTCATGACCTGCATGATAGAATCCATTGTACTGTGCACACTCACTATTCGTCTATTCTCTGCTGTTCCACCGAGTAGCAGTTAGTTGACAAATTGTCTGGACTCAAATATGCATAGGAGAATGGATTCTTACGTGCATGTCATTGAATCCGCAAAATATTCCCATCCCTAACGATGGTATATCGCGAAAATGTTCTGTGTCAACATAACCTTGAAACAATGTACTTTCTTGCCATATGTATGATTGGCTGATGTACGTCTGACACAACGTACCCATAATTAGGTACTCTAGCAGTTTCACAATCATCAAATAACGCGTACATAGAAATTGGGGACTAAATTGTGACGAACTATATATATATATATATATATATATATATATATATATATATATATATATACATATACACACACATACAATGTGACGTCAGCAATAATTCAAATTAAAATATATTTTAGGCAAATTGTTAAATTAAACAGGAGAATTAAGATAGAATTTGTTGGTTTGTGGACATACGTCATTGCTCATGTTTTGCTGACCAAAATTGCATTGAAAGACAAAGTGACAAAATACAAAAACCACACGAAGAAGCACAGAATACGTAAGAAGAAACAACACCAGAGGAATTTCGTCAGTTTATACGTATGTGTGTGTATATATATATATATATATATATATATATATATATATATATATACACATACATACACACATACATACATACATACATAATATCAGCAACAATTCTAAAGACAGAATTCAGTCAAGAATTTGACAACACCCAAACACAAAAGATAGACACAAAGGAAAACCAGGGTCCCCATATAAGAAAAGACGGAAAAATACATACATATATAGTGTACAGTGTACACCAAATAAAAACAAGAGATACAACACAAGTTAAAACCAACGAGAAAATGCAACGTTTCTGGGATTGCGATCTATTCCCGTTTTCGGCCTTAGACACAGCTGGTCAGAACACCAAGATGCGAATATTTGTATTTAAAAAAAAACTGACGAAATTCCTCTGCAGTCTGGAATTGTTTCTTCTTACGTTTTCTGTGCTTTTTTGTGTTTTTTTTTTTTTTTTATTTTGTCACACTGTCTTTCAGTACTAGTTTGGTCAACAAAACGTGAATAATGGCGTATGTCCACAAACCAACAAATTCTAATTGTTAACTCCCATTGCAACAAACATTTAAAAATCTCAGGATAATTAAGGCCCAGTCTCGAGTGTTCATCCAGTCCTAGCTATTGCACAATTTTATAGGGCTTCTGTTGTGTACGTTATGAAAGATACGTACAACGTTTTTAACGCAGTTTACGGGCGAATAGTTTTTAAGAATGTTATTATGTTGGACTGGAAGGTTCCATCTTTTAACGGTGATTATAATCGTACTTTGTACAACGTACATACAACCAAAACGGGTATTTCCGCCATTGTCTTAAAGCGGGGAAAGTACGTTATGGGGAATTCAAGCTACCTGACAAACACGAAGCATTTATTATCACGCCCTAAATGAGAAATGAACCACTTCGGTGAAGTTCCATACGTTTCGTTCTAAAACGAGCACCCGAAGCTAGTGAAACCGTGTTGGTTTGCCTAAATGTTACTGATTTTAAAAGTGATTTCCACTTATTCTCAGTGAGTATCACCGGAATGTTGGTTGGTTTCAGTGAACTGTACGACTTCGTGTTTACTGGAACTTCTGTGATTAACTGTCACTCGTTTCCCTGTGTTACTTTAAGCGGTGATCATATCATTTTATTCAGGGGAAGTACAGTGAAGTCAAACATGTGTATCAGGTTTTGTGTTTTTAGAATTAGTTTTGTATTTCCTAGATACGGACATTTTTATTTTTCTATAATTATCTATGTTTTATTTAAGCTAGCGTGTTTAGGGTCACGTAGGCGCTCTCGCACATATAACTATACGCTATCCACTCTAAGGTTGCAGCTAATTCGCTCAAGTTAATGACAATAAAATTTTTGCACATCATAAATTGTATTAGAAATATTGACAAATACAAGGTAGCTGTGCTACGACACAATCACAATGTGAGGAATCAAGATATAATTAAATGGCTTTGATTTATTTCGTGAGCAATTTTTATTTCTGCTGCAACCTTAGAGTGGACAGAGTATAGCACACATATAAATACATTTAACACACATTGCCTAATTCTTTGTTAAAATTTTAAAAATAATTTGTAACATGTTGACACAATCGAATTAACCTATTACCAAATTAGTAAAATCAATTAATTTACAAAATAATGTAATTACTTATTATTCGACCACGACAACTAGTGCCGCGGGAAAAATGCGAACTACCACCGTGTTGTCCTTGACGACCGCGCGCCACTGGTGTGACGCACCACAGCACCGGCCATAATACTGTGACACAGACACGCTACGTCTCCACTGGCCGTGTGCCATGAACTCATGTCAGGTGCAGTACATTTCCCCTCCGTGTGACGCATATATCTACTACTAGTGCCACATTTCTTACCCTCATGGGAGGACTAGTTTCTGTGGTCGAGTAGTAAAGAACATAATATCCCTAGTAACACGTATATACTATTAAATAACTTAACGACAAATCAATATTACATTAAATAATAACGTTTCAAACTAATTTCAATTGCCCCTACTGTATAGTTTACATCAACTGTAAGTAGGGACCGTGGTTTTTCGCGAAAAGAATTTTCCCCCACTTCGTTTCAGTGCCTTACGTGCACATCTGCAATTCTGCTTCGTGGTCAGTGATTGGATATTCTAACTCTCTCGAGCCTTGGGATTCTACCGGCAAATCACATACGTGAGGTATTGTAAAGACTTTATTTTAATTGGCTCAGACAAATGACGGCTCTTCACATAGACACGCTGCCAATAACCATGAAGCGGATTTGAAGATGTGCACGAACTCAACGACTTTTTCCTAAGCACATCTATGGTCCCACCTATAATCAAACCAAACATAACAGGCAATTTAAGCGCAGACGGCTTCGACCTAACACCTGTCGGCCATTCAGAATTGTACAAGATTATAAATAGTATGAAATCTACATCAATTGGACGGGACGAAATCAATATCTTCATGATCACATTATGCACACCTGACTGCATATCGGCACTATTAAACATTATACATTTTTCAATTGTTAACTGTGTTTCCCAAAATATGGAAATCCTCTAAAATAATTCCTTTACCAAAAGTCTCGGAGCCATGTGAATACAAAGATCTTCGCCATATTAACATTCTCCCAACTCTGTCTAATGTGGCAGAAAAAGTGGTAAACAAACAACCGAGTGAATATACAGGAACCTGTAACATCCTGTTCAACAAACAATCCTGGTTTCGCAAAGGCCACAGCACATACATGACCCTAACCGATGTAACCAATTATGTGTTAAAAGCAATGGATAATTCTAAAGTAATATTGTTAATTTTTCTAGAATTTTCCAAAGCGTTTGATACCGTCGATCATAATATATTGCTTGAAAGGTTCGCGGAAATTGTAATATTTTACTTATTGTATATTTTTTTACTTGGCAGTGAAGATTACTGTATAAGAATATGCTAGACACGGCAAATTGTAAACCGGTCTTGGAGCTGAATTTTGTTCGTGTATAAATAAATTAATAAGGCACTGAATCAAACTGGGGCTAAATTCTTTCGCGAAAAACAGGGGTCCCTAACGATAAGTTACGTAACTATAAAAATCAAAATAATTAACGAACAAGTACTATTTCAAATTAAAAATACACTACAGGAAAAAAAACATATCTTTGGTTTAGTAAAATAAATTTTTTACAAAATAATCGCAAAACATTGTGTTAAAGAATGCTTGACTATTACAGTTAAGGTAATCGGCAATGCGTTCCACAACCAAGAAAGCTGAACAGTAAAAGATTTCCCTTGTAAGTTTGATTGCAAATTGTTGCAATCTGGTGCAAATTAGTTTTAGTATATACAAATGCAATTTTTCGAGACAAGCTACATAAAGTTTTCAGCTAACTTACCAATTATAAGTAAATTTCATTAATTAACAAATTAGCTACCACCATAGTGTATTTTGTCGCGGCAAAATCAGAGGATCATCATGTTTATAATACGCGCGCCGGATATTCTAGCTAATAGCGTCACAGTTAATAGTGCATGATGTGTTCGTAGATATACAGATGTAATGCAAAATAAGCATCAATAACAAAAAGGAACAATCCAGTTTCTTCAAGCACATGTATAGAAACCTCTTTTATGATGGAAATTTCAAGTTTTTGGTGTTTGAAAATCCACCCCAGGTAAGTCATACCTGTGCTCGAAATTCCAACTGATGACCTCTTGATCAACTATTGAATCCAATATTATATTTAAATATAAGACTTCACTGTGGATGTAGCAATTATCAAAATATTTTACGTGTAATAAATATGTAGGATTCCCGTCATTTTAAAACCTTGCATAGCAAGGGGTTATCAAAGCCTGGTGACCACGGGACTGAGATAACCTACCCAACTTTGAGAAGTGAATTTTCGTAAGCACCTCTAGTTCCTTGCGCCCATTGGATAACGGGGAGGGTAACCCAGGCGGCCAACTAAACTCGTTCGCGTAGCTGTTCCTCGCCACGTGACCCTATTATAACAGACGCGTCTTCAGGGATGAATTACAAGCAAGTCAACAGATGGACGAGCTAACAGGTCTGAGATGCGCGCCCCACGGTTGACCCAAATACGACGCATGCTTAATTAACAAGACAGGAACCCCCCCCCCTCCAAACACTATACCTTCCTCGGCCCTCTAGGACACGTTTACAAAAACACAAGGAACGCTTGGTCAAGGAGAATTTTTTCTGTCTCCCAGCGACCGTAACACTTTATTGCTCTTGCCTGGCCCGGAGGGAAAAGACCTTGACAAACACTGTCTTGAAAAGGATTTTTGGAAAGTCTGTCTTCGACAAACAGCCCCCAACCACGAGGGGAGGGGGTTAAACGTATTCAAACAACGCCCCTGATTTCAAAAGGAAGGACAAGGGGGGTTACACGGGGGAGAGGGAGAAAAAATGTCCACTTCTGACATCTGGCCGGCGTTTCCACGACTGCAACAATTGAAGACGAGGACGTAAAGTAACGGCCCTGATTGCAACAAAGGGATGTGCTCGGACTGAAGAAAAACCCGAGACGGGGACAATTATTCACGGGTTGGGTTCCTAGGAACGGGTTGGGACGTTCCCTGTAACCCACCCCTTACACCTCCCTCGTCTCATTTTCCAAGAACATAGTCGTCAAGGACTACCGTGTCAACCGGTACCGTTCCTTGCTTCAGGCGGGGTTCTTACCAAGACTGAGTACAACCACCTCAGTTACCATTCCTCACGTAGCTCCTGGATCACTATGGTACATGATAACTGTTTATAACATAACAGTACAGCTGGATTCACAACCACGACGTAGCGTACAAACGTATGTAGGTGGATTCACAACATACATTTTTATATATTCTTTCCAACAAAAATTGAGTGGCTGCAGATATAACTAGGGACCCCTATTTTCCGCGAAAAGAATTTTGCTCCACTTTGTTTCAGCTCCTTACGTGCACGTCTGCAGTTCTGCTTCATGGTTATTGGCAGCGTGTTTATGGCTATCATTTGACTGAGCCAGTTACAATAACGTTCCTGCAACACCACACGTCTGTGATTTGCCGGTAGAACTCCAAGACTCGTGAGAGTTAAAATATCTAATCACTGACCACGATGCAGAACTGCAGATGTGCACGTAAGGCATCGAAACAAAGTGAGGCAAAATTCTTTTCGCGAAAAACAGGGGTTCCTAGCTATAAGCAGTGTCATGTGGTGAATAGTTGCAAGGTAAGCTGATGTTTTCCCAGTGCTGTACAATCTAAGTGTACGCAGCAGTAACCAGTGGGTCTAGCACAACGTAGTGCGGCCACTTGCCAGTTATACTCTATCCATTCTAAGGTTGCAGCTAATTTATTCAAGTGAACGGCAGTGAAATTATTGCGCAGCATAAATTTCATTCGAAATATTGAAAAATACAAGGGATCTGAGTTAAGGCACTATCAGAATGATAGGAATCAAGATATAATTCAATTGCTTTTGATTTATTTCGTTAGCAATTTTAATTTCTGCTGCAACCTTAGAATGGACAGAGTATAGTTGCAAGGCAACCATTCAACACATGGTTTGACGTCAGCTGTACAACTACGTCTGAGAGGCTGACCTGGTACACGAGGAAGTGAACAAGTACAGTTGACAACAAACGCAGCTTACCTCGCAACACAGTCATCACACGCCACTGTAAACGCATCTACGTGTATTCCTCAATTATTGTTACAATTATGTATTTGGATCACTGTGTGGAACGTTGAGACAATAACGTGCTATAGTAAATGAGGACCGAGCCCAGCATTACCTGGTTTGGGTAACATGGCTGCATGCATGATAAAGTGTTGCCTAGCTTTCAAGTCACTGAACTAACTATATGTTCATGTATGATCTAATTATAATACCGAATAGGCGTGTAGTTGAGATCTCTCTCATCGGCCGTTACGGCACATTCAGTACGGGAACCTAACCGACTACTGATTAATACACAATGTTAGTTACAAAGCTAGATTATAACAACGTAAGTAGCCATCGGCAGTTGTGATCTGGTTAGGAACCGTCATGTCTTTGTTGTCATGCCTGCGACTAGTACATAGACGTAAACTTCACAGCTTACAACTCTTAAGAAAAGTTTTGTAATCTAAATCCCCGCCCTATCTCTATAAGAAATGTAACTTTCTCTCCTGCCACAATGTTGGTACTCGTTCGAAGGATAACCTAGCTTTGTTGATACCTAGGCATCGCACAAGCGCCTATTCCAAGACATTTATGGTAGCCACGGCACGCTCTTGGAATGCACTTGGAGACTCAGTGAGGCAGAAATATGCCCAGTCTTCCAATTAAAAAAATGCTGTACTGAACTCTCTTAGACAAGATCATTATATAGCATGAACAGTGGATTAAGACATATACCTATGTATGAATGTGCGTGTGAATGTGATAGTTAATGTTTTTATTTTTTGTTTTCTTAATGTATTGTGATTTAAAATTTTTCTTCTTTCTTCTTAAAAAATGTTGAACTTATATGCTGCAATGTTATTAATTAATTTAGCTATGTAAATTTAATATTTATTTTTATTCTCCTGTTGCGTTGTAAAATGCTTTCTTATTATGTTTACTGTGGTTAAGTGTAAGACAAGGCGACCTCGCCTTAACTTTGCCACATAAAAATTAAGACGAATAAATAAATAAAAGAATGCTCCTACCTAGCACAACATCACAGCGTTTGAATACGGATTTATTGATTAAATGCATGAATTTTCAATCGTGTAATATTAAATTTTTTAATTGATTGGAAGTTGCCGTTAATACAGTGATAAAAAACGTGCATGCTATAAAATGGTCATGATAAAGCTGGCTATATTTTTAGAACCAGGTTAAACGTTGCATTCAGCAATATCATCCCATCATCACCAGAGAAGGTGATTTATCGCGGGAAAAGTTGACTGTTGCTAGGCTTCAATGTAATGTATTCATTTCTGACGCTTTTATTTCGTTACTGGCGAGTCCCTATTTGACTGGCCAACGATAACTCTGGTGCGCTATTACTGGACGTCTGTGATTCGTCTGTAAACTGCTACATCATGGCTAGAGACACTGGAAAATCGCGGGAAAAGTTGACAGTTTGCTAAGCTCCAATATGCTGTATATAACACTGAATGTTTTGTATCTATATTGGCTATGGTTCACTTGAAGCATTGTTTCTCTCTACAACAGGCCCAGTTAGAACTGCACAGCTTGGATACACAGCGTGAGTGATTTGCCACAAAACTGTTCACATGTGTCACGGTTAATATAATACAGTTTATTGGAGACTATGCTAAACATTTCCGCGATTTTCCAGTGTCTCTAATCATGGCACACAACCGTCGGCCAACAATACATGACGCAGGACGCTAAAGTGATTTGCAGAATACGCTGGCAGAATACAGTACATTCTCGCGATAAATCACCTTCTCTACCCATCACTTATCAATACGAATATTGTCACGTGATCTGAAACAACAGTATACGTAATTCATTGTTAAAGCCACGATGTTGTGGCGGAAATATTTTTTGCACCACCACGTTTCAATATTGTGTGCAAATCGGCAGCTCAGCTTCATGGTTAGAGACCGGAAATAGTCGAGGGTTCGCTGAACTCTAGGCTAGCCTCCAAGAATATATGTGTGCTCAAGTTGGCAACAGTTGTTCATTGGCTGCTCGCTGACACAGTGCTGTGGGCCTACATTTAATTACGTTTTTGTTTTTGGCTCAGCGACTTCCAGGAACTGCCAATAAGAGTCGAGAGCCAATGGACGACTTGAAGTACACGCCCCCTGACGTCACCACAGGGGAAAAGTACTATGGGAAACAAAGCTTGTTTACAAATATGCTGATTTGTTAGTTGGTAATTTCAGAAAGCAAAAATGTTGCGAATTCATAGATTTGCACGCAAGGATAAAAAATATAAGTTTCAATTTCATGGTTAAGATATGCAAATACATAAGATTAATCTTTACATGAAAAAGCGGCAAAATTCCAAACAAATAATCAATTTTCTTGACGTACATCTCATCCGGGACATGTGAAGCCAAACAGCTAAATGAAGGTTATGTTCGGCTGCGGTATCCATGGAGATAGGAATTATATCCCGCACCTGACTGAAGCTCCGCCTCTTTTCAAGTCGCCCATTGCAAAAGTAACAGGAACTCATCGTAGTTGAAATTATAGCTTGTTCCCAAAAGAAAACGCGAATTTTTCACATCCCTATACACGGACAGTGATTGGGTGTTTTAAATATCACTTGTCTCTGTGGTTCTATTGGCGAATCACAGACGTAGGTGCCACAGTAACGTTACTTTGATTGGTGCAGGCAGATGAGACAAGTGTCTGAACAAAGACACGCTGCCAGTGAACATGAAGCAGGGCTGCCAATGTGCACGTGAGACATTGAAACAAAATTATGCAAAAATCTTTCCACGACAAATTCATGGCTGTATTCGTTGCTTTCATAAGTCAACGTTTGGTGTAGAAAAAATTTATAAGTGATTAATGGTTAGAGTCAGTGATTTATGGTGAAAAGAATTGTGCAACAGCTTGTTTCAGTGCTTCACGTGTACACCTGCAACTCTGGTTCGTGGTTATTGGCAGAATATAATATGGCAGAGGCGTGGCTCATTTGACTGCACCAACCAGAACAGTAGGCGTATTTTAGCGGTTGAATTGACAGCGCTACCTGTGAACAGAGCATTTTAGCCCTCCTGTTTACAAGGATGTTTGCACGTTTCAGGAGGACGGTTACAGGGTTTGTTCACAGGATGTTTACCTTTACCATTATTTCCTGTTTCATCTCGAATAAATCTGAAATAAAAACAAACTGTATTTATGTGAAATATGCACGAAACTTAAGTTATTTTAAAATAAAATTATGCTATATTAATTTTTCATTTTATGCAGGAGCATATTTATTCCTACAATTTATTATGTTGTACACGTAAAAAAATAGTGAAAGCAGTGTATTTTCCAATCAACGTGTTCGTGAAGTATTTTCCTTTATACAGTCCAATTCTGTTCCTGATAAGGCAATAGCAAATACACAATTTCGTAACTCCATGGTGGTAACCATTTATATTTCTGAATATTGAATTTTAGCGATTTCTTGTAAATGCAAACAGTTTCGGCAAACACTTGATAACAGCTTGTGACCAATTCAACCGCTAAAATACGCCTGTTACCTCGACACAACACGTCTGTGATTTGCGGGTAGGACCCCGAGACGCCGGAAGATAAAAACTTCCAATCACCGACCATGAAGTAGAGAAACATGTGTTCACATTAGACATTGAAACAAATTGTTGCAGAATTCTTTTCATCAAAAAAACACTGGCTCTATTAATGGTTTAAAAAGTGGTTACTTTATCATTAACGACCTATGCCCAAGTCGCGACCGCTGAGCAGCATACCAGACATGTTTACCAACGTGGCCAGTTATTCTCTGACTATTCCTGTGCAGGGTTGCCCTACATATCTCTGGTTAACGGGTCTCTGGCCGACTACAAACTACGTCCCACTCATAGGAGATCGACACAGGTCTAGGAACAAAACATTTCCGGTCGAGCCAGACAGTTCCATTTACACAGACGCTAAAGCGTAAACAGAATAATTACAATATGAAGCAGTTGTACACAAGGGAACTAACTCACAGTTAACTGGAAGCAAAATATTTGAGGTCAAAGTTTCCTTTGGGTATCTGAACTGTGTACGAACATCTATTTTTTCGCTAACGTTGCTATTCAAATACCATGACGCTAATTTATTTATTTCCTGTAGGACATAGTTTATCACGGGAAAAGTTGACTGTTTGCTGGATTTCAACACACGTTCAGCTTGTTAGAATAGTACTGGCTTTCTCTTGTACATGGATCTGTTGCCCTATTTGACTGAGCCAATAAAAATCCCACTACTGTAATATTTGATGCATGTTATTGGTCTACAGACAGCTACGGAGTGTCAGTCGTATATCAGCCAATCATATATGCTGCAAGAAACTACAGTGTTTTCAAGGGTATGTTGGCCCAAAACATTTTCGGCATACACCGTCATCTATAGACATAGTTTCTGCCTTCCTCCTTCGGAGTGGTACGATTGGTTAAAAAATTAAGATTCTCTCAATTGGTTTCCTTCTGAACGTTAAAAAATTATCTTGTGAAAACTTTCAGAATATTTAACGTAAATCAACTTCAAGCTCTTCAGAAATCGCCAATCACGTTTAATTAACAAGTTCGCATTTTTACAGCTGTAATATTTTATTTAATTTTTTCAATGAGGACAGAACTAGCTAAATGACCCGTTAACTTACATCTAAGCTTCAACTACACGATGTTAGTAAGGGATCACTCATGCGAACTGCTGTACAATTGATGAATCAGATCTAAACCTCAGATTCTATCAAGTAAATTAAATACAACGCCAACGCCTACCTACTCAGTAATGTTACCAACCTTTTATCGTGTAAGTATACCTACACGCGCAGAAAACCAACATAAATTGTCAAATAAACTGGATGTCACACTTCAAACACGACGCCTAAGGCCCTTTCACACGATAAAATGTTGCTTAATTGATGTGCCGGCCAGCGTCGCTCGTAGCGCCTCATCGATTTTCGTCTCACACACAAACATGCCCTTCATCAAGCGGCAGCCTTAAGACGTAGTCGCCTTTCCTTACACTGTAGGCCTACCCTTTGCTACGGACAGAGAGGGGGCGTGGAATGAATTGGCCATGGCGTTTAGTTAAGAACTACCCCAACATTAACCTAGAAGGATTTCGGAAAACTTAGAAAGCTGAAATCACGATATCCGGGTCGGGAATCGGAACCGGGAGCTTCCGAATTCATTATGTGTGGTGTGTTGGACTGTAAATTACACGAAAATTAATTCTGAGTACAGCTCTGTTCGCAAATACCGTTAATCTGTGGAGCGCAAAAGGGGACTACGTACAGTGCTATGTTGCCACATTGTGTAGGCTATATCATAGCCATCTTTAGTAGAAGACCGCTGTCTTAGATCTGACAACCCTGCACACAAGGGTCATGTTAATACTTTTTTGTAGCGCACCAAAGACAATGGCTGTACCTGATTCGTTATTCTGCTCTACATACCGGCGAATCAGGGAAAGCCACTGCCTTTGGCGAGACAAAGAAGTGTTAAAATGACCCTTCCTGCCAGGGTTGCCAGATCTAAGGCCGCGGCCTTAAACTAAAGATGGCTATGGCTTTATATTTAATGTGGTCGTACATTTTGCCACTAACAATTTTGTCTTCCATTTAGCTCACGGAGCCGCGTTGGCCGAATCCGGGTTCGACTCCTGGCGGGGTCGGTCCTCGGATTTTCGCATGTGGAAATCGTGCCGTACGGTGCCGCTGGTCGGCAGGTTTTCTCGGGGATATCCTGTATTTCATTCCGGCGTTGCTCCATACTCACCTCATGTCACCCCTCACCTGCGCTGAAGACCTCGATGTTGAGCGCTGACAAAAATCTCTCAAACACCCTCACTCCATTTAGCTCAGGATTCGCGTGGTGTGTTATTAAGCTCTTGTTTCTGAACACCCTGTACTTAATCATTGGTCCGTACAAGACACTCCCGTGTAGCGTATGTTGGTAGGTGGCATGCAGCAATGTATAAATAGCTCGGCATCCTTAAACTGATTTGAAAACGTGCCCTGGTGTGTTGAAATGTAAACAACGGCGACCGCAGCTATTTCAATTCTACCCTGAACAGTTACCAGGAAATACACGGGGAGAATACGAGCAGCTCTAGTGCTTGTTCGTAGCACATTTGGTCATCCGTAAACCTTCATTCCTTCGTTGATTCCAGTCTTAGCTCTGGCCGCTAAAATGCAATCCAATTACAAAATGCCTCGCTCTTTAGTTTAGCAATGGTTTCGAAAATATTTCTTAACGCAAATTAACACATATATCAAAAATTCATTCTGGCAGTTCTAACACTTTTATATCATCGTTTGTGTGTGGATTTTTCTGTTGCAATACACCAAACAGATTTTTAGATGTTTGCCCCTGAAGTAGTACATATTTTGCTGTGATAATAAGCCAAAATTAAGCAAAATAATTTTCTTCTGACAAACGGTACATTATTTAAAAAATCGCTTTTTGCAAATGTATGTATCGTATGACTGTACACAGTCTCAAATTTTTTCAAAGCATTTGGTAAAAAAGTATTCAAGTTATTTGCTGTTGTTTGAAATAAATTAAAGATCGTGGTCTTACGGGCGCGGTCTACCGCAATTTTCATCACCATTATTTTATTTTTTATTTGTACCAGATATTTTTTTCTTATTTTAGACACAAAATGTGACTAAATTTATCTCTTATTAAATTTATTTATCTCTCATAGTTTTCGCGTAATGGCGTGTTAAAGTCATATTTTGCGTGTTTTCGTTTTAATGACTACACTAAAACCAACCGAATAACCAAACTCAAAAAAATCACAATGGACAAAGACATTGCAGGCTACAATGACATGCTCATAAAATAAAAGAATAAAGATTATTTGAATTTAAAAAAAAAAATGCTGGAACTGAAAATAAAAAAAATAAAAGTTCAATTTTTTTTAAATACAAATAATTTTTATTCTTTAATTTTATGAGCATGTCATTGTAGCCTGCAATGTCTTTGTCCACTGTGATTTTTTTGAGTTTGGTATATCAGTTGGTTTTAGTGTAGTCCTTAAAACGGAAACATGCAAAATATGACTTTAACAAGCCATTACGCGAAAACTATGAAGATAAAAAATTTTCATAATAGCCAAATTTAGTCACATTTTGTATCTAAAACAAGAAAAAAAAAATATCTGGTACAAATACAAAATAAAATAATGATGATGAAAATTGCGGTTTACCGCGCCCTTAAGGGCGCCGCCTACCCGCTCGTGAGAGGCTCAAAAGCGATGGAGCAGTAAGGTCGACCTTGAAGCGCGCATCAAATGCCGCATCGCCTCAACGAGACAAACTCTGAACTAGCGTGCAAGCTTCCCGCCGAACGGTATTTTACTACGGGTCATTAATCGGTGACCATATAATTTTATTGGTGGAAAGTCTGTAACTAAGTTCAATGCAGGTCGCAATCTGAGTTTCACATACATCATGCTAGTACGTTTTGAAGTACGGAAGTCTGAAAAGGCCGTTTTTAGCCATGTTGGAGGGCTTAGAAACAGCCTTTTTTAATATGCGTGGCGTCTTAACAATGAGGTTCCGACCTTGTGTGAAGTTTGTTTTCTTTTCGTACGTTGGCACAATGTGCGCACGTGAAATAGTTTCGTAGAAAAAAACCTGTTTACAAACACACTGCAACGCATTTGAAGCGTGAGGTAGGCGGCCGACTTAAGTCCACTAACAGTTCGAAACACTGGTTATAATAGCATTTAGCAAACGTCAGGTTGACACTTTTGTTTGTATATTTCTTGCTACACACTAATTTAGGTAACTGCTCAAAGGCGAAATAACCACAACAGGGCACCGATTA
>PNEQ01112939.1:112251-125402 GCA_003012365.1 Medauroidea extradentata
GATTTTGTCGCGAAAAGATTTTTGCCCCACTTTGTTTCAGTGTCTCACGTGCACATCGGCAGTTCTGTTTCAAGGTTATTGGCAGCGTGTCTTTGTTCAGACACGTTTCTCATTTGACTGCACCAATCAGAATAAGATTATTGTGAGTCTGTACGTCTATAATTTGCCAAGGCCAGTGAGAGTAAAATCATCCAACCACGGACGATGTAGCAGAGCTGCAGGTGTGCACATGACGCATCGAAACCAAATGTTGCAAAAATCTTTTCGCCATAGAATCGTGGCTCTACCGATTAGATATCACCACCTGCGGTTTGCATCTTCGCAGGGCGAGTGCAGAACAAGGAAAATGGGTCTTACAGCGCAACCAGACGAAACGCAGGTGCAAATTTTGCGTTGTTCCCATAAACAGCGATATTTAGAGGTACGTCAATTTCGCAAATACATTCCAGGTCAGGTCGAACGCCAAAAATATATACTTCATAATCACGCGTGTGATTAGCTGGCGGCTGTCACGAAACGCATTTGACTACTGCAAGCCAGTAGTAAATAAGGAAATGATTCATAGAGCTATCGCTTGTAATGCTGTAAGCCAATGAATAATCGACTGTATCCAGAGCAGGACTTAGCAATCTAGGCTACTGCCAGATTAGCCCGCGAAATTGACGTACCTCTAGCGATATTCAATCGGCCCCCAGGAAAAGTTTCATCAACGCGCGGACATATTTAGTAATAATAATGCTGTCTAGTATATACTCATACACAAATGAAACACAACATTTCTTCTCCAGTGTGTGTATATTATAAAGAGCAAAATAATACTTTGTTTCGAATTTCTCTGTAATCGAATCACTACGGCGGCTGTTGAGGACTGAGAACTTGCGATCTCTAAGGTCAACTCCTGCTAGTTCACCACATGTTTCATCGCCCTTACGTACAATACGCTTAGCGTGGTAGATAAATAAATGCTGAAAACATCAATTGATTTCTACGCTTTTTTCGATGCCACTATGTATAAAATACTCAATGACAATCCTAGACAATGGTATTTGCCAACTTTATGAGTTTATTTATCCAAAATTACTAATTCGTTACGCGTGATCTCTTGCGCCGAAGTTAAATGCACGAGATTCCGGCGTCAGAGATTGTGCCTCAGAAGTTCGTAGCACCAGAAACAATTTTGTTTTCAACGTTGGCTAAAACTATTGTCTAGGATTGCTATTGTTTAAATTTTGCAAGTTGGCTTCAAAAAACCTAAAGTAATAGATTAATGCTTTTAGCGTTGAATTATGTACCACGCCCTCTTAAGGGGCCTCCCTAGTTAGGCAACGTTTGTGTTGAGGCAGGAGCGGTAAGGTTGCCGTTGTCCGGCGTATGTAATGTATTATCGCCTCTCCGTGCAAGGCACTCAGCTGGCGTGCAGTGCTTCACTATTATCCTTTTTACTATTAGACTTTAAGCGGTGACAACATTATTTTATCTATGGACAGCATAGTTCAAAGTCTAACGCTTGTTTCTATAATTGTGTTTTTCGAGTCCGGTTGTTATTTATTTTTAGAGATACGGTAATCTGAAAACCCCATTTTTAGCGGTTTTATGAGGTCTGAAAATGATCATTTAAATAAATGTGCTGAATTTTCGAAAACTATAGTGCCATAGCTTGAAGTGTGTGTTCTTTTCGTAGATATACAAATATAATGCCCGTTTAGTAGTTTCGTCAAAAAAATAATAATAATCGCAACTCGCTGCAAAGCATTTTAGAGAGGCCCCTTAAAGGATGAATACAATTAAGAAAAAGTCGGGAATTTTTTAAAAGACACGCACAGTTACAATGCCCAGAAATAATGTGCTGCTTGTATAGCTTCTAAACATTTTTGGATCTGCCTACGTAAGGGATGTCAGAAATGTTTTCCTGTAACTAAAGAATTTAAAATAGTGATTTCAGGTCAATTTAGACTGTAAACAAGCTTACTATGTTGAGTTTCCTATTAGACCACCGTTTACACAACTTCCAGTAGATAACTGTCGGCGAATTACAAATCTGTAGAAAAACGTGGAGCCTATCTCGTACTAACTTACCACGTCTACGGTGCCAATAAATAAAGACAGAGAAAACATAGGACATCACGGTATATCCGTTTCTTTAGAATTGTGTATCCAGTTAGATTATAACTTCCAAATGTACAGTCGGCTACTGTAAGAGTCAAATATATGATAATACCAATAAAGAACCTAAACTCATCTAAAAAATGAAAACTCCAGGAGGAAATCGTTCTCAAATTCAAAAATTTGAGGGTAATTTAATTACTACAAATGTATGCATCGTATCAACTTAATGTCATACGTGTTTCGGTATTCGACTCTCTATGTGTGATAAACAAGATAGGGCCTACACGAATTTTCTTAACTTCTAAATAATATATATAAAAGTTGTACAGTAACAAACTTTTAATATCAACGAATTACATGAATTAGTATATGAACCCCGCGCATGTTCATAATCATTACAGTAACTGAATTAGCGATGGCGATAAAGGAAAATTTTCAGGAATACTACACTCAATAATCCGAATAATTGTGTCAACTCAAAAAGCTTCCGTTTCCGGCTCGAGGGACGTATTTCTAACTTCAGCGGGGAAAAGTAAACGAGGAAGGTTTCGTAACACACCAGTTTTCTCCTCGTAGTTCATCGTGAAGGTATATCTTTTCCAGGAAAATAATGAAGCGACCATTGCTCGCAGGCTTTGTTGGAACATCTCGGAATTCCCCGGGCTCAAAGGTCGCACGCTTACGAAAACAACGCACATTCCGTGCCGAGTCCTCAAAAACGTTCTGAATGTTGTTGGCAATCCTGACTGCAGTATCGACTCGGTCGTGTCGTCACCGTGTACAGCTCTAAATAAACAACGTCGCAGGCAAAACAAAGAAATACCACTTTAGTTTATTTACGCGCATACTAGCTGTTTCATAAATACTTTGACAAGCTTTGAAGGTAGGTTCCTCAAACCGTTGCTGATATCAGAAATTCACAGTAAATGTGAAATGACATATTCTTGCTTCCTCACACACTTTCGCACTTCATTTTATGCGCTGTCGCACTCTGTCAAATACTCCCACATCTGCCATAGAGGATACACATGAAGACATCAACATACTTGTGTCCATAACATTATTCAGTTATCTAACAACATTAATTTTACTACCGGTTTCTTTACAACACATTGAACTAAAACTTCATTAATAACTCAAAAATTAAGGATTTTCGGACATATGTTTATATGGACTTTTTTCCTTGTTATGGTGTAAGGAACCCAGCCTCCAAGTTTGTAAAATATTTCTGAAACATCCTGTATAACAATGGCTATTCATCAATCTTAAAAATATCGAATTATATATGTAGAAGTAAATCGAAACTGTGGAGTGAAACTTAACAGGCGTGGTTATGAATTATTTTTAAATAGACAAGCTATTATAGTTTCTCAAATAAGTGTTTGTAAACTTCAGGTAGAGAAGAAGGCCAATTTAAGAAAATTTTTCTTTAGTTTTCTTGTATTCGTGTTCGTTTACAGGTTATTTTCTTTCTTTTTAAATTGTATTTGTGGTCTGTCCATAATTCTTGCTTTAAAAGTTTTCAATAGTTCTTTTGTTGAGTAGACATTTTCATTGTTTTACCATAAAGTGTTTGTACGTAATAGCATTACATCGCGAGCTTAATATTTTTAATAATATCATGTATCTTGCAATAGGCTTGTCTGTCGTTATGGGCTACTCCACATAGGAATTTCCTAATTGAATTATAGTTTAACAGTAATTTTAAACGGTGCCGTAATATTTTTAACTAAACGCCATTTTGCAGTTTACAGTATTGCTGCTAGATAAAAAGTACACTGTTTGAAACTCTTACAACTGTTAATGCGAAATAAAACTTTTAAATACTTGCAGGTTTCAGGATATTTGCTATCAGTTCAGTCATTATACCGCATGAAAGGAGGTGTTCCGCTGAATTAAAATGTCAGTGGCGTATAAATTCTACCACCTAAATAAGAAAATCTACGCTGTTGTTTTTAACTGTAGAAGTTTAAAGCCCAGTACACACTATCCATAATTCAGCACAGATTTCCGTAGCTAATTGAGTACAAGTAGCACTGCGACAGTGTGTACCGCAACTACGCTGGTTCTACACAGAATTCCATACCTAAATTCACAGATGGAGCCCGTACTATTTTTCATCGTAGTGTATGTTCACGCGCATGCGCAGTACACAGTACACAGGTTTGCCAATACGATCTGAGTAGAAATAAAATTCTTGTTTCCTACTGAACAAACGACCATCGGAGTTTTCAAAATCTAAATAATACAAGATTTTTCACTTATTTGGCAATTACAGGTATGTCTTGTATTGTGAAATAGTTTTCGGGAATTGTACAGTTACACTTTATGGAATATAGCAACCAACATCACAAACATATTTTTCTTCTTTATGTACCGAAACATGCTAGTAAACAAAGATAGTGTGTACACAACACGGAAGTTTTGCAACACAATTCTGGTATAAAATCTCAATCAAAATTTATGAACAGAATTAAGTAAGTAATTGAGTATAGAGTTAAGGATAGTGTGTACCGGGCATAACATTAACTACGTGTAACAGTGTAAACCTAACCTTTAGAGCAGTGTTGCACGTTATTTAAATAAATGTACGCTACAACATTTTGTGCCTCAGTGTGGAGGTACATATTAATATCCTATGTAACGATAGTTCATAGTTAATGTCGTGTGTCAGTTTGTAAATTCAATCAAGGTAAGTAACGTATTAGCCTATTTGTTGTCATTAAGGTTCCTATCTACCTGCGCTTGAAACACATTGCAAGGAGTTAATACTAGTTGGAAGAAACCTCTCAACGCGCATTACGTTTGTACATCTGTGAAAAGAAAACACATTTCAAACAATGTTTCTATCGGTTTAAAAATCAGGATCGCTTATTGGAAACACGATTTTTAATACT
Source organism: Medauroidea extradentata (assembly GCA_003012365.1). Taxonomy (NCBI): domain Eukaryota; kingdom Metazoa; phylum Arthropoda; class Insecta; order Phasmatodea; family Phasmatidae; genus Medauroidea; species Medauroidea extradentata. Next base: position 117,255 of record PNEQ01112939.1, read on the forward strand.
CTCAAAATGACTAAAAACAGCTTTTTTAAACAGCCGAATCTAGGATATTTCCAAGCGGATTCGAAAAACACAATAATAGAAATAAGCGCTGAAATTCGAACCATAAGTATCGCAAATAAAATAATACGATCACAGCTTAAGAGTGCGTGGTAGATAAATAAACGCTGAAAACATCAACTGATTTCTACGCTTTTTAAGATGCCAATACGGATAAAATACTCAATGACATTCCTAGATAGTGGTATTTGACAACTTATTGAGTAAATATTTATCCAGAATTACTAATTCGTTACGCGTGATCTCTTGCGCCGCAGTTAAATGCACGAGGTTCCGGCGTCAGAGATTGTACCTCAGAAGTTCGTAACACTGGAAACAATTTAGTTTAAAACGTTGGCTAAAACTATTGTCTAGGATTGCTATTGTTTAATTTTCGCAAATTGGCTTCAAGAAACCTACAGTCATAGATTAATGCTTTTATCGTTGAATTATGTACCACGCCCTCGTAAAGTCTCATAATAAAACGAATAATAGTAAAGCTCTGCGCGCCAGTTTCTGGGTTTGCATGTAGAGGCGATAATACATTACATACGCCGACCAACGTCACTCTTAACACTGCATCTGTTTTTAAGAAAAACTTATTTTTACTTGTGTTCTACTGTCAGCCAAACAAACGATTTCGCTACATTTAAACGATCGTAATTTTTTGTTTACTTTACATATCACTAGGGCCCGGTAGTTTTCGCGAAAAGATTTTTGCATCACTTTGTTTCAGTGCCTTACGTGCGCACCTGTATCTCTGCTCTGTGGTCAGTGATTTGATGCCGTAACACCCAGCGTGTGGAGGTTAAACCCGCAAATCACAGACGTGATGTGTGGCAGTTATCCGTGTACTGATTGGCACAGTCAAATGAATAACGACTCTGCACACAAACACTCTGTCAATAGCCATGAAGTTGAGCTGCAGGTGTGCACGCAAGACACTGCAACAAAGTGGGGCAAAAATCTTTTCGCGAAAATTACCGGGCCCTACATATCACATGAGAATGAATTTTGTCGAGATATTTAATTCATATGTACAGTTCTTTACCACCATTAACAAATACCGCTATCATGACGGAGATGTGAAGCTACAGACGATTTAAATTAAGTAGTTTATAGACTACAGCTACTGTGCTAGGTTACAGGAGACATTCACCACCATATTGGATGTAAACATTTTTATACAACTATTTTTTTCCGATTCACTTTTCATTAGTTGCCCATTAACAGAGATCCCTGATTTTCACGAAAAAAAAATTTCTGCACCAGGTTGTTTGAATGTCTTAGTCTAGTTCCAGCTCTGCAGTTCTGCTTCTTTGTTATTGACATAGTGTCTTTATGTAAAGACGTTTCTCATTTGTCGCTACCAGTCAGAATATTGTTACTGCGAACAACACATGTCCGTGATTTACAGTAAAACGTTAAGACACGTGAGACTTAAATCCAGCCAATCGCTGACCTTGAAGCAGAGCTGCAGATGTGCACACGAGACACAGAAGCTAACTGACGCAGGAATATTTTCACCAAAACCAGGGTCCCTAACATTGAATATCACTAAGCGAAATGTTAAATACATCATGAATGGAATCCTTCAATGTATTTACCTTATGTAACAGCAATTATAATTTTAAAAACAGAGACGCCTTAGTTCCACTAACCAAATTTATAAAATAGTTTTGTTAATATTACCTAACTGTTAAGCATGGCAATCATGGCTAAAAACGTACGAACTAAAAATGTACGAAAACATAATATCAGTAATAAATATCAGTTCAAAATTTATATTGTTTCAAGGTGGCGCTATATGTTTTACTTTAATGAAATCAATTTGTTCCTGTATCATACACCTATGACCAGCATATAATTATTTTTAAATGTGTTGAATTATTTAATTATTGTATTTGTGTTATTTAGTTGTACATAAATATTCCCTTTTTTCATGTAGTATTTCATTTTTACCTAAACTTCTACATTTTTAAATATGTAAATCTAAAAAATAGAAAGTAAGCACAGTTACAAAACAAATATTAAAATTTGTCCTCGAAAATTTTAAATCAAATATAAAATAATTGAAATTTCACTAATTACTTTAGTGTAAAGTAATTTTTACTTGTAATTAATTAGCTACATTTTTACCATAGTAATTGTACTTGAGCAGATACATTTTTGTGTACTGTCTATTACCATACGTACACACACAGATATATGTGTATGCGTATGTGTATATATATATATATATATATATATATATATATATATATATATATATATATAACACTCACACATACACATACCGTTAACTGGGTTAACTTTGTGACAGCAGGGGAAACAAAATGTTTTTTTTTTTTTTGTACAGCGCGCGAGCTTCTGGCGTCAACTCTTTACTTACACTGTTCCTATGTTTTAAAATAGTGATTGGCAAAAAATGGAAATTACAACCAGGGCTTAAAAAGTGCTCAGTTAAACGTGAAAAGCGTATACTACCTACTATGTTAAAAAGAAAAAAAATATTTATAAAACTTACAGGTGAGCATTTTATAATGAAAACTTTTGTTCTCGTTATATGCGAATGTTTTCTCTTGTACACTATATTCAGATATTATTAATTTTTTAGTATAAATATTTTTAGACTTTCAGTGAATTGACAAAATAAAGGCTAGATTGCGTAAGTATTTATGTACAGTATCAGATTGTTTATCATCTTTGTGTTAATCTCATTATTTGTAGTCTACAACATGCACGACTAAACGTAAACCTGTAGCAGTGATGAATTTGGCTCGAATTAAAATAAATAAATGTCTAACTGTCGACTAGAACAAGCAATCTTCGTTGTAACGTGTTCGTGGTTCACAGCCCGGCTGTATACGCGGCAATTCAGCGAACAAGAGGTGGTAATCTTTACACGTCAAAATTAATACTTTACTATTTTCGGACACGGACAAATAATAAAAGCAAACTAGTTTGTTGAAATAAGACGATTTATACCTGACACTGGCTGATATAAAACGCCATGAGATATTTCATGAAATCTGTGAAACTATACTTTTTGCTGAAAATAAGACATTTTCCCGCAATTTTGACTTGCGGGCGTACAAAATTTTTTTGGCAAAATAACTTATGTTAATACCTTAGTTTTCAGTGGTGTTTGTTAATATTTTTGTGTGTAACTTGATATTTCTACATCACAAAAAATTCATAAGCCTAGCGACTCATTCATGTCATTATTGGTACACCAAACTATGTAAAAAGTTTATATCAGTGGAATAATAAACTGGAATGTTTACTTCAGATGACAAATATTTGGTAGGCAAATAAATAAAAAATAATTGTAATTTTTGGTTACCGACAACCTTTTTAATCAGTTCGAACTATTGTTTTCCTTCGAGCCCTAAAAAGTATAAAAAAAGTTTTACGACTTTTGATTCCCATACTATCTGTATAACTTTCGCAGGCGACGAATCAATTACATGAGAATTTAAGAAATCACTGTAATATTGGCAAGTCTTTTAAATGTAAACGTATACGATGCATTAAGAACGAATCATGTACATAAATAATAGGATGTAGTTATTATCGATATTAACCGAAAGAATTGCCGGGTTTGTATATTTAAGATTTTCACAAATACATATATTTCGAATGCAATGAATTTCAAATGTAATAATTGGCGCATCTCTAAAAGTCAGTAGGAACGTCAACGTTATATTTGTTTTCACGTAGGTAATAAAGTTCTTGAAACTGATTTTTTTTTACTTGCCGTATTTCTTCAGTGAAATCAATGCATATTAAACCCACTTTACAAATAAACTCAATTTGAATATGGACAATGTTAATATTTGACACAGAGCTCCTCGCTGCATCTTGTAATTTATGTATTTTTGTTACTTTGTTACATACGTATTAATTATTTAGTGTTTCATCTCACGTATAGACTTTATACTTATTCTTATTTGTAACGATATTGGCTTAAATTATCATGTTGTTTCCAGTTTCATAGTTCGGGTTGTTTTTACTACACAGTTTTTTTTTCTCTCTCCATTGAACTCTGTTAATCTAGTTTGTATTAGTACATGCGATGTCTTTATTATTATGCTTTTTAAATTGTAATTTAATTATCATGCTGTTTTAATTCTCTCATGATACATCGCTATTCATTATTGCTTTTTAATTTTAGTATAACCTTAGACTTAAGTTTGAAATGTCTTTAAATAATTGTAAACTGTAGACTGAAATTTGTATGGTCCAGTTTAAGACAAGGCAACATCGCCTTAACTGCGCCATTAATAAAGTCGTATTATTATTGTTATTACATTAGACAGTAATATTTTAAAAATAATCCTATCACTTCATTCTGTCGGTACCTTCGCAACAAAATAAAAACATAGCTGATTGACCACTACATACATACTGCACAAAACATAGTACAAATAAAAGTTCTACAGTTGTGCTGGTATTGTCTTTGTGTGCAGGAAACACAGACGCCAAATATTATAACGAGAACGGTAGCTTGTACTCGCTAGTTATTGTACAACGCAAATAGTCGGCAAACTAATTAATATATTTAGGCGGGTGTCAAAAAATAATTAAAGGACTATTTTCGAAAACAAATTAAGAATGCTGATTACTCTTATGCTGCTAAGGAGCTGTTATATTTAATTTTTGTTGTTTTTTAAATACAAAATACTGTCTTGTTAATTTTAGTTATTTTTCACATGCTTTGTAAATAGAAACAATAAAAACACATATACCGTCAAGCGGGGTGACTTTGTACCATGTAGGGGTGACTTTGTGCCACCTCAAAAGTTTTACTTTTAGGCTACTTGAGTAAGAATTAAGTAACACGAGGTCAGTACTAAAAACCAACTAGTTAATTCGTCCATTAAAATTTTATAATTTTTCATTACATGGCCCCAAAATAAACATTTTAAGTGGCACAAAGTCACCACATTTGACGGTATAAAATAAAGTCAAAATGTGCGTTTCCAGACACGTCAAATATCTACTTCTAGGAGTGTATTATTTAGTGTAATATTGTCACGAGTAATAAAGCAGGTTGTGTTATGGTATTTACCTTGCTGGAGATAGATGTCTGCGCTTGATATACTCCTTGGCTCGAGGCGGGCCGGAATCCTTGGCTGCAACCCTTGACTTGACCACACACCTACATAAGGCACTCGTTCCCAAGGCCGGACAGTCTGTCACTGAGCCTTGACCGGTCTGGCCCGCCCCTACCTCCTCTCCTATCCCCTCCACTCTACACCCCTTCCCACCCCTCCAGCGCCCTTGCCCGGGGAGACTGGAAACAGAAGCCAACCCTCCGTCAGGACTTCGCGTGGAGGTGGGAGGGGGACAGGGCGGTCGGCCGCGCGAAAAAACCCACCCCCTTCTCCTAGAGGGTGGTGGGAGGATAAAAAGAAAAAATGAGCGCCTCTGCGGCCACGAGGTGATGAACGACTGCAGACCAAACCCTGCTGGAGTTTTTTTCTAAAGAAAGGAGAGGTGGGGGTGGAAACCTTAAAAAGCGGCCGACTTTTGTGCTAAAGGCGAGAAAGAGGGAAAACCCGCTCGGCCAGGAATCGCCACTGTGAAAATTCTTCCCCGTCCAGAGGAAACTATAAATCTCGTCCAGCTAGCGGAGGGGATACTTTATGTGGAAGAAAACATCAGCCTTACGTGTCTCCAAAATTTGGACAGAAGGAATGTGTACCTTACCTAACGTTCACAAATATCGTTAAAGGTAAGTTGAACCGCATTGAAGACAGTCTTGTCGAATAATAATAATAAAAAAAGTAAAATATATTTGAATGCTTGCTTCATATTGCGGTGAAACCTACACACATTTTATTACTTGCACTGCTGTGTTAACATAAATGTGGCCGTTAGGGAAAAAATCACCATGGCTTCCAAAGTGCTTATGGCTCAGTTTCAGTCGTCATATTAAATTTTATTTATTTTTTATTCTAAGAAGAAAAATCTTAAATATGCGATTATATCTCAAATTATATTTACATTTCGCTACAGTACATACTTTGTGATTTTGCTGTTATCATATAATTACTCCTCAATTTGCGTGTCAAATTTTGTATATTGATAATTTGCCCGACAAATTGCGACCTAACTATATACATAACTAGCTCTATTGCCATGCTGGTATTGTAGTTCAAGGTAAATAGAATCTGCGGTATAGTCGCCGATTTAACATTTTTCTTCTCAGAATTCCAAAAAAGCGAAAAATAATAAAATTCAATATGGCGGCTGAAACCTGGCCTTAACTTATTTAATGTTAATTTTACTACGTTGGAAATAAAATGAGTTTTCTTAAGAAAGAGTTTGACACAAGATAAATTTCTGCCGCTGGTTTCACTGTTATCGCTAAGGAACCAGATAAAAAAAAAACGAAACCGTAGTAAAATTAAATTTAAATGGGTTTGTAAATGACGGAAGTCATTTAACTTCTTTTTAAAGTGAGAGGAAACCAATCTCGCGTTTTAAATTATTAAACTTAAAATTCAGGAAAGTTCCGTAATTGGTTAGTTTAAACCACTCACCGATACCAGAGCTAGAGCAGCAGAAATTTTTCCTATACAAACTTTTAACATTGATGTTTTTGACCTGTAGTAGAATTAACCTTACCTTACTATGAACGGAGTGAAAGATATTCAAGTTAATAATGTATAAATGTGCATACACTGAGCTAACTGTAGGCAACGTCTTCTACATTTACAGTGGTGAACTATAGGCGGTTCTGGATAAAGTGAGCTCTAAAAAAGAGCCCTGCTAAAGTTCTATTTTCAGCCAATTCGTATCTTTCCGCACGTAACGGTTAACAAGGGGAAATGTCTAACCTCTCTGGACACGTCACTTGATGTTGCCGCGTGTCAGATAAATTGTGCGGTCAGTAGGAATCTTTATAGTTTGATAAAAATAAGTTGATTAATTATATGAACTACAAGTATGTCGATTTAGATAGATTTTGTTTCAATATTGTATTTAAATAGCAAAAAACACGGTACTGTGTATCTTAATGTCGCTGCCAACCATACAAACAGTAAAGCAACTATGGAATACTCGTGAATGCTTGAAAACAGGGGCGTCATTTGGGGACACAGGGGGGCGGGGGCAAATGCCCCCCCCCCCCTGGATTTAGAATTTTATGTGTAAAAATATATTGTTTGTATTTTTAAATTTAAATAATGCTAACTTAATCACATAAAACTGAAGTTTTATTATTAGAAGTATCTAATTTATACATTCTTAATTAATAAGAAAGATGCAACAAGGTCACTGTCGCCAGAAAACAAAATCTTGCCCCCCTCCCCCAGACAAACCTGAAATGACGCCCCTGCTTGAAAATCAACTGATTTTCTTACTAGGGAAGACTCTTAATGTGGAATTATATAAGCTTCAGTGACGTCTAGTGATATTTTTCGAAGGTTAAATTTTTAATGCTCACTTTATCCCAAACGATCTATAATACAATCGTGGAAAAATATCATAATTTGATTTTATTAATTTTAGGGACTTGCAAAATTCGTTAGCAACTGCTGCTCTGGTATATATATAGGTCACTGAAGTCTACTGTGTCAGCTTATAATAACAAGAATTTGTAGGCTTCCAATTATTATTCAACATACGCTTACATTTTTGTATGTTTGGCTATAGTACGATAATTTTTGTATCCATACCTTAACTGCTCCATAAATACGTTATAAATAGATATACATTTTCAGTAATATATATTTTTTTAATTTTATTCTAAAATTAAATAATGTGAATTAAAAACATATATACGTTTAACTTGTGGAAATGTTTTAGCATTTGTTTGAATGTAAGGGTATGTCACGTATGATTGAATACCTCACTACCCATTGGTAGAGCCCGGTAGTTTTCACGAAAAGGTTTTTGCAGCACTTTGTTTCAATGCCTTACGTGCGCACCTGCATCTCTGCTTTGTGGTCAGTGATTGGATGCCGTAACACCCAGCGTCTTGAGGTTAAACCCGCAAATTACAGACGAGATGCATGGCAGTTATCCGTGTTCTGATTGGTGCAGACAAATGAATACTAACTGCACAAAACCACTCTGCCAATAATCATGAAGTTGAGCTGC
>PNEQ01112939.1:125502-151315 GCA_003012365.1 Medauroidea extradentata
CCCCATTCCTGGCGCCGCTGTGACGTCAGCTGTCCTGTCCGATAGCGACAGGGAGTGAGCGTCAACTAGGAGGTACCATTAGGTGCCCTTGGACGAGGCGGTCCATGACTGTCTTCTGGAATCGCCAGATGTGATCCAATATATCATCACTGAGATTGATAGAAAAATATCTGGATGTGGTTCGTATCCAATATAAAAATAGCGAGTAGATAGAGGGTCGCAAGTGATTGTTAGGCAAATTACGGCCTCGCTCTTTAGTTTCACAGTGGTTTCGAAAATATTTAACGCAAATTAGTAAGTTACATATATCATAAATTCATTCTTGCAGTTTTAAGACGTAGGTCTATATATCGTCGTTTGTATCTGAATTTTTCTGTTGCAATACACAAACGGGTTTTTTTTTTATTTTTGCCCCTGAAGTGTCACACATTTTGAGGTGAAAATAAGCCAAAATGAAGCAAAATAATTTTTTTGCTAGAAAACGGCACATTATTTTAAAAAATCCGCTGGCAAAATTGTGTATCGTATGGCTGGAAACTGTCTCAAATTTTTCCAAAGCATTTATTTTAAAAAAATATTTGAGTTATTTGCAATTGTTTGAAATAAGTTAAAGATCGTGTTGGTGACGGCAGCGACTCATCTAGTGGCACGGTGCATTGTCAAGAAGTATGCGGCGGTAGGAGTGCTGCTGTGTGTTTATCACGACGATACATCTGAGTTCGTGACATAGGTAGTTAAGATGATGCGGTTGTTGGTTTCAAGAGAAAGTTCGAGGTGAGACATTTGAAGTACTAAGCGACTGACGTGATTTAAAAATAAACAGCCGTTCGTGATGAAGACTTGTATTAATTATCTGGTTTTGAAGCGCAGGAACAAAAGGTCCTGCATAAATCAGCTATAATTATTACAGACCTGGAAATGTCGCAGATTCAACGACCTACCTGTTAGACTGCACAGTCCTGTATACATACTGTACATTGGCTGTTCCTACAGTTATACATGTGACAAGGTAGCGCGGGAGTCTGTGAGTATTCTCTTACAGGTTTGCTATTGGCCCACAGTTCTTAGGGATGAGTTTCATAAACGTGGGCCAATCATAGGAGTACCGCACATGTATAGAAGTTGAACAATTTAACGTCTCCTCAAATGAAATCACAAGGTTTGCGGATTTCTAATTATTTTTAAGTAGATGTGGCAGATTATAGCTTCAATGTGAGGTATTCATTTCTGACCAGTGGCGGCACGAGGGTTGTTGGCAGGAAGGGCGCAAGTTGCGGAGAACTGTACACTCGTGTGAACGCCGCCGTATGCCAATGATCATGAATAGAGGTGGGAAAAATACGCTGCTTCGCTGACCAGTAGGCTAGCCTCCAAGAATATATATATATAATGCGATAAATAAGCGCAAATGCATGTAATTATGTAATGTATGTATGTATGTATGTATGTATGTATGTATGCATGCATGCATGCATGCATGCATGTATGCATGTATGCATGTATGCATGTATGTATGTATGTATGTATGTATGTATGTATGTATGTATGTATGTATGTATGTATGTATGTATATAAGCACTTGTATAATTTTTTTCACATCAATTGACCAATATATTTGTTCAAAAATTAACACAAAGAGATCTGATGGATGCAATGAACTATTCTACTATACTATATACTTAGATATGATGGTATATCCCAAAAATGTTTAGAGCCAACATGCCCTTGAAAACACTGTAGATTCTTGCAACATGTATGATTGGTAGAGACTGGAGAATTTCGCGAATTCCGTGACCTGCATGTTATAATCAAGTATCCTGCATACTCAAGCCCCGACTATTTGTCCACCAGCTGCTACTCAATGTACAGCAGACAATTAACGAATTCGATGGTGAAGATGCAAAACCTCGTATGTCACAATTGGAAAGAGCTCAGATGGGCGGATAAACTAGAGATGAAATCTTACTGGCCTGGAAGGAATTTTACAGCCCTGTAGTTTGCATCAATACAATAAAATGTGGTTTGGGGGAAAAACTAATTTATTGGATATTCTTGTTATTGCCGAGGAACAATGTGTAAAAATGTAAATACTGCCAAAAATTGACTTACGAGGTTTTGCATCTACATCATCGATATGCAGGGCTTGAGTATGCATAGTACAATGGATTCTAGCCTGCAGGTAATTGAATTCACGAAATATTCCAGTCCCTAATGATTGGCTGATATACGTCTGACACAACATAGCTGTCTGCAGACCAATAACAGACATCAAATATTACAATAGCGGGATTCTTATTGGATCAGTCAAATAGGGTAACAGCTCCAAGTACAAACTTTCCCGCGATAATTCATCATCTCTATATAAACTGTTGCGTGTTGGCCTGGCAGCAGGCATGTTACATCATGCTAGGTGGACAGCTTGATGATTCAACCACAGTCATGGGTTTTTCCAGAGGTGCTGTGATACGCCCGAGACGTCATCGGGATGTTGCCTTTGCGTACGCTCTCTTGGCAGTTATGAGTGAGGTGATATCTATTTTTAGACCTATGGTCATGATGTTGCAACGCCGATTGACGTCACAAGATGGGCCATATAAAATCTCCCAAACTGCGAAACTGGTCAGTCTTGAAGAGTCCTCTGGGAGTCTTGTAGAGTGTTGTCTTATGAATTATTCGAAGTGTGACGTGAGACCCGAGAGTGGTGTGGGTCGTCATCGGCGTCGCCGCCCCAGTAGCGTCGACGGTCGTCGTGAGAAGTGACGGGCCGCGGAGAAGACAACACTTGGGGTGTTGTGTCGGCGCGATGGAGCTGAGAAGGTGTAGCGTCTCGAGGATGGAAACACGGCGGCGGTGGTCGATGTCGATGCTGTGTAACGTCAGCGCCCTGCAGAAGGGACAGACAACACTTGGGGAGTTGTGTCGACGGCAACAGTGAAGAATGTGTCGGCGTGCTACAGATAGGTGGTGAGCTGTGGAGAACAACACTGGAGGTGTCGTATCAGCGAGAGAAGTCACTGGAAACTTAGGGGAGTTCGTTATTGGTCGTGCTAGAAGAAGATGCTATGCCTGTGGAGAGAGACTGGTGAAGATATTTTGGTAACGTCAGAGTCTACTGTGAAGCTGCAAGCATATACCTTCGGAGTAGTATTGGGCGAAACAAGAAGACCGCTGATGCGGGTCGACGGACAACAAGGAGGTGCGCGACGGGAGTCGAACCGAAGACCTCAAGAGTGAAGACATTGATGCACTCTGGGTGCTGCACAGTGAATGGTGAGTCTACACCACTTCGGACTGTTAAGGTTGTACATTGCCACTATTTGAAAGACTGTTTATTGGATATGACTTAATTTTTATTATGATTTGTAGTCTTTAATTAATTGATGGTAGACATTGTTTGTGCTTTAATTGTCGAAGTTAATTAAAGTTTCTGAGGCACGGTAGTAATTGTGTGCATAATTATGGCTGTTGCGAAAGATATAGTAGATTGCTGTTTTGCATATTTTTGTAAGCTTTGTGGACTAGTAAATCAGTAACTTAATTCTACTCTTATATTTCTAATTATAAGACCTCTATCCCAAAGAGTTCAGAAAGATGCCAACATGTAAGTTTTTGCTAAACTTGTAACAATACTATATCTACGCATGGCCGATCAACTCAGCCGAGATACCAGCAACTGTGCAGTGGGCTCTCTCCAGCTGAGCGGCGTGGTCTTAGCGGAGCAGATCAGGGAACGTGTGGGAGGTGAGGAGGTGGGAGGTTGTATGTAACCCGAGATGCGGACCTCATCCGGCCGCTAGACAGACCACGTGCACACATCCACGTTAAATGTTCTGTAGCACGCGCCGGCGACTCCAGGTCCTTCCTTAGGGGTGTGGAGGGAGGTGCCAGCACCTGGCTGCCTCCCCTACCTCGTGGTCGGAGGTCAACAATGACCTGGCCCTGCCCTGCCAGCAGCAGCCGGACATTCCTAGGGCTGCTCCAGGGAGAAAAAACACTCTGCAACAAACCGAACCGCTTGCCCAGACCAGTCGGCGAGCAGAACGTCAGCTCCTAACTGGAGCGAGTAACAGGAAACTTGCCTAATGTTACAAATGTACTTTTCTAGGTACAACCTGGTTCGAATGGGTTGGATGCCTTGATGAATAAAATAAAGTAATTAAATCGGATTTTTTTATAGTTATTACAAACCTTATAAAATATTCTATAACAACTATACAACACTTCTTTAGATGTAATTAGAAACTAAATTTGCAGTGTTATTGTTCGCTGTTAATATTCCTAACATCTAGAATCCCTGCTCATAGTTGAGGAGGAGTGATGGACAATTTTATTGTATTTTCAGTTTTTTAGCCATAACATGTATTCAAGTTGTATAGTCAAAATTTGCCTTTTGACATAGCATGCTATACATTCTTGGTAAACTGCTTGGCATAAATAATAATGGGACCTTTCATTAATTTGTCATGCTGAATTATTGCAGGGAATTATAGATTAACTTTCAAGAATTTCTTTTGCACTGATTTTGCAAGGAAAAATATTGAAATATTCCATTAATATTTATGTCAAGTAGTTTACCAACAAACGCCGCGTAGTGGTATCGTAGAACATTCGCCTGACCGACAAACTTCAGTGGTAACCCCACATTTTTTTTTTATTTTTGGAAAGTTTTAAGAAAAGTCGAATACATCTTTCTATCGTAGTTTTACACGAATCCCGTACGTAGTTATTTAGCAATTATATATTAGAAATGCAATTTTTTAGCCATTTTGAGGGGCTCAAAAATTGTCTTTCTATTTAACGTGATGTTTTGAACCTACCGTTCCCAATCGTTCGACGTGTTTGTTCTTTTCCTAAACGCACACATTAGAAACACGTTGAGAAATTTCTTAGACAAAAAATGTTATGCTACTTCGCTGCAGCGCTGTTTACAAGGCAGGCAGGCGGGCGCCTTAACAGCTCAATAGCCATGCCTGCAATTTTGTGCAAAGTAAACAGAATTTACGAAACAATAGTACATTAAAATTTTTTTACAGAATTAACAAAAACATAAAAATGTTATAATTTAATCGTGTTGCTGAAACCGAGCCTTAAGACTGCCTATCAAAACAGTCCACAGATTACATAAGCCAATGTTCTTTTCAAACATCCCCCTATAGAAGTTTTTTACTATTTACAGCAATAGTCTAACCTGCTCGTCCGTGCCACACCCTCATACACACCGTCCAACCACGCTTCAACTATTCCGTAGCACACACTTACCACACTGTCACCTCTCTTCGTGCTCATCCCACGCCACTCCTTGCCGTCGCCATCGTCTTCGCTGCCGAGTCTGCCACTAACACGCACAGGCTTAACTCCACTACAACTCTCAACAGTAGGCCGCCACAGCTGTATTTTCAGAGGGCCGCGGTGACGCCTAGAACATTCTCACAGCTCGAGGATGCGACGGGATGCCACTTACCGCAGACCCGAAGTTTCCAGGTGTTGAGGTAACTTTTGATTTTGGCCTAGGCGCGTGCTCTTCAAAGATGGCTGACCGGTGCCCCTCCCCCAGACGGGCAGTGACGTCAGTTATAAGGAAGGCATAGGCACCACCTCGTCGCAGGAAGTGGTGGAAGGAAGACGGTGGAGGAGGTAGCGTATCTTAGCATCTCGCTCGCACATTCTCCAGCATTGTCTCGTTACACTTATTAAATGGCTTGTCGAAGGAAAAGTTGACTAGTTTGCTAGGTAAAAATGTAATATAGCCACAATGCCAACCGCGTACACGTACGTACTTAGTTGGCATAGAGGCTAAATTGATCGCCTCCCACGAAGATGATCCAGGGGAACTACCCCCAATTTTTTGCACGGGATAAATGTAGAGAACGTTTACTCTGGGCAGTCCCGCTTCTCCCGGCATATATATTCCACCTCTAGACCTTCGTAGTTATTTGTTGATGTTATACTAGAGTGTCTAGCATATGCTACGAGCGCCCAGTCAGATGTCTGCTCTCGGGATGTCATGTTATGCCCTTGGGTTATTCGTGTTTGCCAATTTTACTGGCACAATTAGACTTTCGGCGCAGCGCTAGCTGACGTTTGTTGTCCCTCTGCAACTGATGAACTGTCTCAAACAATCGTCCAGTCACAGAATACCTCGGAATACAGAAGTGAAACAGCAGGTAGGAAGGCAAACAAGGTCACACACGCCAGCCAGAAGGCTTCCCTGGCCAGCAACATGCAGAGTAAGGTGGCTGACTTGCTAGTCGGCAGCCAGGCCAAAAACCTGCCATAACACGAGCTAAACATACACGGGGCTGGTATCAAATGTTCGCCTGTATCAAACGAACTGCCTCGTCATTTCACGCCTGTTCTACGATGTAGTCTGCGGTCCAGTTATATTCTGTAAGGTGCGACAAACTACTGTGTTTTGGATAACGTCGTGATATAGGCGTTTCGGGATAAAGTGAGCACTCAAAGAAGCCCTGCTAAAGTAATATTTTCAGCCAATTAGTATCTTTCCGCGCGTTACAGCTAACGACTGGAAATGCCTAACATCTCTGGACACGTCACTTGATGTTTACGCGTGTAAGATAAATTGTGCAGCCGGTAGGTACGTATTAAGTGTGATTAAAAAAGTTTATTAATTATATAAAATACAATGATGTAAATTTTAGCTGATTTTGTTTCAGCATAGTTGTATTTAAATAGGAAAATACACGGGACTATATTGCGTAATTTCGCTGCCAACCGTACGAGCAGTGAGGGGTCTAGCGGTAATGTTGAATCATATGCAGTAACGGCTAGTGATGTTATTCAAAGGTTACATTTTTAGTGCTCACTTTATCGCGAACGACCTATATCTAGAGCCACGATTTTGTCGCGACCGAAGAGATTTTTGCAACTTTTTGTTTCAGTGTCTCGCGAGCACCTCGGCAGCTTTGCTTCACGGTTATTAGCAGCGTGTCTTTGCTCAGACACGTCCCTCGTTTGGCTGCGCCAATAACAATGTGACGTAATACGCCTGTGATTTGTCAGTAGAACCTCAAGACGTGTGACAGTTAAAACGTCCAATCACTGACCACGAGACAGAGTTGCGGATGTGAACATAAGGCATGGAAACCAAATGGTGCAAAAAATCGTTTCGCCATAAAATCGTGGCTCTACCTGTATCATACATTCTCCGCGGTTTACCAACCTCTATACTAGTAACTAGAAGCACGCTTGTTTCCCGGAATCTTACTAGGCCGGATTGAACGTCAAGAACCGTATATTTCACGTACTATTCTGTGACTGGACGACAGCTGGTTTGACGCACCTTTGACGAGCGATAGGGACACCTGTTGTTCGTGAAATAATGTTGCCCTAGTTTGTTTCCCTGCCTTACTTGTACATCTGCAGTTCTGCTTCATAGTCGGTTATTGCTAGAGGTACGTTAATTTCGCAGATACATTCCAGGTCAGGTTGAACGCCAATTACGTACACTTCATTGTCATGTCTGTGACTTGCTGGCGGCTGTTACGAAACGCGTTTGACTACTGTAAGCCAGTAGTAAATAAGGAAATATTGCGAAGTAATACATCTTGCTACCTGCTTGTACGGTTATAAATAGGGCCACGATTTTGTCGCGAAAAGATTTTTGCCCCACTTTGTTTCAGTGGCTCACGTGCACATCGGCAGTTCTGTTTCAAGGTTATTGGCAGCGTGTCTTGGTTCAGACACGTTTCTCATTGTACTGCACCAATCAGAGTAAGATTATTGTGAGTCTGTACGTCTATAATTTGCCAAGGCCAGTGAGAGTAAAATCATTCAACCACAGACGATGTAGCAGAGCTGCATGTGTGCACATGACGCATCGAAACCAAATGTTGCAAAAATCTTTTCGCCATAAAATCGTGGCTCTAGTTATAAGGCAATAGATAATCGATTGTGGCCAGTGGGTGTATAGGACTGACAAGTCTAGGCTGCTGCCAGATGAATCCGCGAAATTTACGTACCTCTAGTTATTGGTAGAGACGGTGAAAATTCATGGGTTCTCTGACCTGTATGTAGGCTAGCCTGCAAGAATATATGTCTACTCAAGCAAACAACATATGATCATTAGCTGTTTGTTAACACAGTGATATTGGCCTTAATTCAGTTACGTTTTTGTTATTGGCTTAGCGACTTCCAGGAACTGCCATAAGAGTCGAGGGTCAGTTACGAAATTATCACGTCCTTATAGTAGTTGGAGTTATAGCTTGTTCCTAAAAGAAAACGCGAATTGTTCAGGTCTCTAGTGATTGGATATTGAAACACTCACGAGCCTTGGTATTCTACCGGCAAATCACAGACGTGTGGTGTTGCAGGGACGTTATTGTAATTGGCTCAGTCAAATGAGATACGGCTCTTCACGTAGACACGCTGCCAATAACCATGAAGCACAATTGCAGATGTGCACGTAAGGCACTGAAACAAACTGGGGGAAAATTATTCATGCGTAAAACAGGGGTCCCTAACAATTGCAAGCCATCAAAGGAAATAAATATAAGCCCGGAAATGTCGCGGGTTCAACGCCTTGCCGGTTAGACTCCAAGGTTCTGTGTACTCTCTGTCTTCAGTCACTTGGATGCTACTCCAGTGAGTGGCCAGTATAAGGTCTTGCTAGGCAAAGTGTGAGTCAGTGGGGTTTTGCTAAGCAGGCTTTCCATTCGTCCGTTATACTTGCGAACTAACACTGTAAAAGGAGCAGCAAACGCTCGTACAATAGTTTTAAATCTAAATTGGTCTCAAATGAATACGTGGAATTTCCGGGTCTCTAGAAATAATTTGTGAGGATATCACGTACTACTTGCTTGTACGGTTATGAGCCAATGGAATGGTTAATCTACTGCGGTCAGTGCGTATAGGACCGAGAAGTCTGCACTGCTATGGTTGACGGCGTTTTGTAACTTTCGCATTGAACAATTACCAGCAATGCATACCACACACCCGCCAAGCTGCTCACGTAAGATCAAAACGTTAGAATGTCAACAAGACAAGTTGTTTGTGCGCATTCACAAACAATAAGAAAGAAGTACAGTGCTGTACAATTGTACGAAACAAAAGGGCATAATCAAGAGACTTTAGTAATAATGTACTGCTTTATGGACATACACCACGGCTTGTGATTTGTTGATAAAACCTGTAAAACATTGAACATGCTAGCCACTAAGACAACGTGGCTTGCACCTTCAGTGTTTTACTGGTTTTATTAATAAATCCTAAGCAACGTATGTTCATAAACCTACACATTCTTATTATCAAGTCCCATTACAACAAACATTCAAAGAGCTCAAGAGTCTTAAGTGTTTTGAGAACTACAGACTTAATTTATTCTTAGTCAAAACAAAAAAGTATTTGTAATACTATACGACAGAATTTTGTACCTTTGGTCAGTAAAAAGAAGTGATATTTATATTTGTTCGGAATTTTATAACGTTAACACACACAACGGTAAGTAAATAATTTTTATCAACCGTTAAAGACATTACTACTCATTTACATGTATTATAAATAAGCTACAGTTCGTTCTTACATTAAACATAGGTTACGTTCATAGGCATGACGTTCCCCAGTCCTTCCTCTATCCACCAGGGACATGTCAGGCATTCCACTTCTGAGCTCATCTCTTCCCAGACCTGCTGCTGCTACGAGGGTTTGCAGTACAGTCAACTCCGCATATTTATGTAACACTTTCGGTAATTATCTTACACCAACATCAGATCTATAATGAATGTTTGTTTGTTCGTCTTCAGTGCGTTTCTTGGTGGAGGCATGTGCAAAGTGTTGGCAATCTTTCGTGGGCGTGGTTGTGCGTGGCCCTGCGAAGGTTTCTGCCAAGATTTACACATGGACATATGAGGGGAGAGCAAAACAGTTTGATTATTTTTATATATCTCAATTTATTAATGAGGAAATTAAACTTATTTAGTATAAAAGTACACTTAACGGGATAGAAGGGCAGAGGAAAGTACCAAAAAAATTAGTGAAACTATTTTCTGTTTCTAAATGTTTCTAAAACGAACCCTTAGGCTTACCATAATTTTGCAACATTTAACACTTTTCAAAACCTTATTTTTTTTTCCAGAAATATAATAACATTAAACTAAAAAACTCCGCGAACGAAGTAATGCGAGATGACTAGTTCCATAAAATATAATGCTATGTTGTTTTTGGTTACCACTGCTGATAACTAACAATTTATCTCTGCATTTTCTTAAAACAGGAATTTGTAAGGAAAGACGGAATTTTCAAATCCTGTTACAGGGTTCCCCACTGAATTTTCACTTCCCCTAGGCTGTGATATCGCCTGATTGTTAACTTTTTGTTGAGTAACAACAGCCGTAAACTGTATATTTATTCTGTTAGGTAAACTATTTCTTAGAAAACTATTTCTAAATACTTTGATAGCACTAGTCTTTAATGAAATTATATGTGAGTTTTACAGAAACAAAATTATAGTATTTGTCAAAATCGTTTTTAAAAGTGGTATTTGTCGGGATGCTCTTGTTCCTCAGCTCTTCGCATTCCATCATTCCTCCAGTGTAGATCCTCATTTCATGTCGTCTGTCAGTGATCGCCAGGCAGCTACGAAGCTTTAGTTCAGAACTTGTTATATCTGGGGTGTGATGTCCCGCCTTCTAATATCCCAGCCATACGCTATTTTATTTACGAACATCAAAAGGAGCCAACACGATCTGACACTTATTTCACAGCCAAATAAGTTATCTACCCTCGCGAACAACGGGTGGAAAAAATACCTTCCTAATTTTTTTGCGGGAATTTTTTTTCCACATCATCATATTCAGATACCTTCGCCCCTGGACGACCCCTGTTGCCCCGGCCATTTAGATGATCTGAAAAACATGCCGGCAAATTGAGCATACGTGGACGTCTCAATGAGGGGGCCCTCGACCCCGCGAGTCCTTTTTAGAAAAGTGTTTTGATATTTTTGTCGGCAGGCCTGGTATTACCTCGTATTACGTGGCCACAATGGCCCATGCTCTAGAGAAGGGAGCCGACCAGCCTAGTGTACAATATCTAATCCCTCTTGCCTGGTTTTACCTTCCCTAAAGGAGCCGAGGGTTCTTTTTTTCCCTCCTCCCCATGCATGCCCACAAAAATGAGGAGGTATTTTTCTGGCACCCCACAGTCTTTCCCCTCCCCTCCCCCCTCCCCAGGAGCAGGTGGGGGACGAGGGAAGAAGTTTCATAAAGACACGCGTTTAACTTTTTTGTACAGCTTCCTAGAGCAGGGCTTATTATTTTTTTGTTACTTTCCACGAGGCGGTGATTTGCGCGGTAACTCTAGACTCTCTCTGAGGTCAGAGCTCAATACGAGGCACCAGCCCCTCGTGTTACTTCATGAGCACCGCCTCGTGAGGGTAAAAAAACACACAGCAGTGCCGAGAGTGTGTGGTTGGCAGCAGTGACTGCGCGACCTTCTGCCGAGGTCAAACGTCAAGTGGCGCATGAGGTGCAGAGATATTCACGCGCGGTGGGAAAACCTGACGGCTTTATTCTGACACGTTTCAAAGACGGCAAAAAACGCAATCGATTGAGTGAGTGAGAGATATTGGTCATCGCTTAACATCGAGGTATTTAGCGTTGGTGAAGGGTGACATAATGTGAATATGGAGGAGCACCGGGATGAATGGGCGGGGAAACGGGAGATCCCCGAGAAAACCCACCGACCAGCGGCATCGTACGGCACGAAAAATACATATTAATTTATATCACGATATTTCCGTTTAAAAAAAAACTGAATTTCAATTGTCAGCAGATGGTATATACATGCACACACACAAATTAATTACAAATAATAAAATTAATAAACCAAAAATAAATTAATTTCAGGGCGCCAATATTTAGACCCTGGGAAAAAAAGGACAAAAAAACAAGAATAACACAAATTAAAAACTTAATAATTTACGATATTTTCAGGTGGGTAAATATTTAGCCCCTGGAAAAAGTATCAGATTTTATTCTCCCTAAAAATATCAGGGTAATTCAAACATATATCCGAAAAGTATTCATTGTTTTACATTCTAATTGGCTGGAGTTTTTAGAGGAACAGTCTAACACTCTTACTTTTTTTTTATAAATTTTTAATTAATTTTAATTTTTAAGACTTTTTTTTAGAAAATTTATATACTATCTGCTATTATCGTTACTTTAACTTGACGTTTGTATTGCGTATTGAGGAAATACATAAAGTAATGGAAACGTAGAGTCAAATGTTAAACTATTCAATTGTGTATGGGCTTTGGTGTGGAGGCGTTGCCCAGGGTTCCCGAGACACCTAGAGCTAAAAACATTTCATCACTAGATACATGCAAAATTCGTGTTATTTTCTGACAGCTGACTAGACTCCAAGTGACTATAGGCTCGTTCGACGTCTCCCGCTGGTCGATATTGTCGTGTCTTGCCGCGGAGAAGGCTTACATGGTAGAGAGGCCAATCTCTATAAAGACGTGACACACGTCAATGACAATAAAGATTCGTGGCCAATTGAATCGCAGATTATACTCTGTTATGTATAGGGAAGTGAAGTTTAGTCTGCTGCCATAATGAAAACGCGAATATTGCATGTCTCTATCCAATCACAGACCATGAAGCAGAGTTTTCGTTGTACACATACGTCATTGAAACAAATTGGTGCAAAACCACTTTCACCAAAAATAATTGGCTCTAGTAACTACATTTTAGTTCTGTATTTTCACACTATCTCTATCTTAGAGTTGGCTGAGGTTTGTTCTTTGAGCGACTCGCCGTTCCCAGAATTGTCTGGAAGAAAGGATACGACGATGAATTCCTCGGAACCGTTGAGGCGCGGGACAAAAGACGTTAGAGTGGTCAGTTGTCTAGGGCAAGTTAGCCACGGACATCAGTCAGGAGAATTGTGTGATATTCGCGACAGGATGGCGAGCTGCAAGACTGCGTGTTTGGCCTGTCACCCTCACCAACCCCTCTACTTCTTCAGCCCTGCAAGGTTGGCACTACCTGCTGTATGGTCGATGACCTCGGGTCCAGGCAACCAACCCTTCCTTCAGACCACGCCCCGCCTACGGGAACAACTCGCGGATATGAGCTGCGCCACGTGCTTCGGTAACCATAACGGCGGAAAGTCGAGCGTTTTTTAAATACCTGGGAAGCAATGAGACCTTTCATGCACTGTCGTGCGTCAAGTGTGCCGGTCCGTTGCGTACAACGTGTCGTATTGTTTTAGACAACGGACCGACAAGAAATGTCGTACGATCCGTATATATGCGTGGCGGTAAATGGGCGCTTTCATACAGCCGGACAAGTTGCGACCAATCCTGTAGGTACTTGCGTTGTAGTGCTGCCAACCCCTTTGCGTCACAAACACATAAGTTATATAAGTTGCGGAACGCACTATCTGCGTATCTCGCACTGTTAATGCGATGCACATCCATATTTTAGAGTACATTTGCTTATACGCAGCGTGCAGTATTACGGGATCCATCACACACGGTTGTCAGCACTGTCCATCCGTCCTATACATCCAGTGCCGGAACGACATATCTGTTCGCCGGACACCGACAATTTGTGTCGTATACGACATAGTTACAGTCGGTCCGACTTTTGTCGCATGCTGTCGTACGACACAAATCGGATGCATTAAAGAAGCCTAAAGGAGGTTACACAATTGAAATCTTTAACATTTGACCTTACGTTTCCGTTACTTTATGTATGTCCTCAATATACAAGACAAACGTAAAGTTAAAGTAACGACAGATGAAAAACTATTGAGAATCTGTTAATTTTTTAATGGATACTTTGTATATAGGCCTACTGTAAATCATTATTTATATTTGTCGTAAAAGCATATCACGAAAATATTCCAAAAATAAGCCCAAATTTTACATTTATTATCATTTTTCTTCAGAAGTAAACAACGCTAATTATTGACGAAATTTAAAGTTCATTAACGAATACTTATCTAACATCCTTTACAAAGATTTTCGAGTACACCTAAGACATATCCGTTATATTTTTCATGAAATCTCAACACTGCAGAATAAAACTATACTCTGAAATTAACATTTCCCATGCAAGCATACATAATCAGCTGGTTCTTTGTGAACAGTCATATTTACGTAAGTAGCGTAACATAATTTTTTGTATTCAGTAATTAGAAAGGGAAAAAAGGGGGAGGGGAATCTAGTGAAAATATCTGGTTCCACAATATTTAAAAAAAAAAAAATTAAGCTAGTTGCAAATTTCTCTTTGAAAATTTTGTGCGTCTGTGTGTAATGTATCCTTTAGAATTCTGATGATGGCAGTACAGCATTCTTTATCCTTCGTAATAACGATAGTAGGGTGTTTTTTTTTTAAGTATATTTGCTTGGAAATGTTTAAAGCAAAACTTTAGGCGTCGTATTCGAAACTCATATTATATCATATTTGTTTGTAGCATAAGAGTGCGTTGAACTAAGGAATGTTTTTGGTTTCGTTCACAAAACCTAACACTGGCTTGCTTGTTTTAATTTTGGTGTTATTGACTGGATGTAGTTTTTTTGAACATACTCAACTGCAATGTAGATGTTTGTAAAAAAAAATACTAAAGAGAATAGGAAAACATAAATAATCAGGGATGCTTTAGTCAACAGGATAAATATACTACATAAAATTTCATTAATAGAATAAGATCATATAAAACAAGAACAACGAAAAATAAAAGTAATTTTAAGTTCTGTACATAGTCTGTTGACTAAGGATACCCTGCTCATTTATGATTTCCTGCTCTCTTTAGTTGTCTTTGGCAGACATCTGCATCGCACTGGATTATACAAAAAAAGAACATTTAGTCATACATTCCCATTGCACAACTCTTCCAAAGATAATATTTTAATTTATTGTTGAGATTTTTCTCCAATCTGCAACTCACAGTTGCGTATGTTCATAAAAAAGATTCAGTTACTTCAGGTTGTCATTGTTTAATACGAAGCCTTATTTTATTTTATATGTAAATTAATTACATTTTACTGTCGATTTTCAGGGTAGTAGTACTAACACCATAATTTGATTTACGGACAAATAAACAATCGTTTATGCCTATTTTTTAATAAGCCGCGCCTAATTGACACACACGCTTACAGACTTCCCTCTGTAATAAACTATAACGAATGCGTTTATAGATGATGATATAGTAGTTTTACAATGATTTCGATAACACATTTTTTTAAACGCGACCTAATATCGATGTTAAAGAATCGCAATCGCAATATTGTTTGTATCTGTGTGTGTATGTATATGTATATGTGTGTATATATATATATATATATATATATATATATATATATATATATATATATATATATATATATATATATATATATACTGATTTTTTCGTGGCGATAAACAGTGGTAATTTATAGATTTTAGCACTTAAAGTACCACAAATTTTGTTATGAAAAGAAGACAAAATCAGTCTAAATACTATTATTTATGGGTGAACTATGCATTGTATAAAAAAACATGCATGTTTTTATGCGCTAAATGGATGCAAACAGTCTAGAATATTTGCAAAGCGTCCTGTTCAAAATAGTTCCAGTTTTTTTTTCTACCGGCGCGAAGATAATTAAATTGTGATCATGGCTTTAAAATGGCCTTGTTGTAAATAATAGTTTGTAATGATAATTTCGGTAGATGTCTGGTGTGCGTCGATATTCCAGAAGTGTCCAGGCTGGCAAGTCTGGAAGACACCAACCAGTTGAGTCGAGGGGCGTCCTCTGAGATGGCCGACCAAGATGGGGCAGTTGTCCTGCGTCCCTCTGGGGAACAATTTTTTACAGACGTCTCCGGCAATAGGAAACATTTTCCTCTCCATTGTCATCTGGACAGCGCGGGCATGAGAACACTGGCTGGACTCCCCCCTGGGAAGATGGGCTTTCACTTTTGCCTGTTTTTGTCGCTAACAACCCCCCCCCTTCCCCTCTCCAACCCCCCTGGACATGCATTCTTCAAAGCTGGACCCTGGGCGTCTTCATAATCCTCCCCCAGCCCTCAGTACTAGAGACTTTGGCCGCACGTGTTTGTTCTTGAAGTACTCTCAAGTCCGCACTTCTGCCTACTTGGTGGCCTGCACACTGGGATGTGTCTTCTATTTATTTACCGTGGTACATAATTCAAAGCTATAAGCATTAATATACATAACTGCAGGTTTCTTGAAGCAAATATAATTTTAGCCAACGTTTTAAAACAAAATTGTTTCCAGTGTTACGAACTTCTGAGGCACAATATCTGACGCCGGAACCTCGTGCATTTAACTGCGGCGCAAGAGATGACACGTAACGAATTAGTGATTCTGGATAAATATTTACTCATAAAGTTGGCAAATACCATTATCTAGGTTTGTCATTGAGTATTTTATCCATATTGGCTACGAAAAAAAGCGTACAAATCAATTGATGTTTCCAGCGTTTATTTATCAACCACGCTCTCGTAATTTAATAACCTCTTTATTCATGGCACAGTTAGGCCTAAGCCGTTATCGCATTTTCTTGCACTGGAACATGTACACAAATATTATTTATTATTTATTTAATGTCTTTATTTGAAATGGCGAAGTTAAGGCAATTAGCCTTATATTACACTTAACCATTATCATACAAATACAGAAATACATGATACAATATCTTGCAATATAAAAAAGTAAACAGATAGTAATAACAATGCATATGTAATATCATCTGTGCGTGTATTACGATAGCACATAAGACGCTACAGTAATAAAGGGGGGAAAATTAAAATATTATTGTGTAATGCGATACGTCATACGAAATTATTGAGAAGTAAACACAATTCTTTGTTTGACAAATATAACATTCAGTACGTTAGTACAAAAATAATTCAGAAAAAAATACCGATTAATATATCTGTAATGAGTCTGTTGTTATATAAATAACAGGCGCGAAAATGCAATATAAAAGGAGATCTGGAATGTAAATTGCGCCTGTACAGCACTACAAAAAATTAAAAACTTGGGGAGGGAAACATTTCGTGTAAATAACTACTTAAGAAAAGTGTAAAATTTAAATTAACACGTGATATACAAACATAGTTAAGACGTAGTAATTGACATTAGCATATTTCATAAGTCTTACCGTATAAATTAAATTTTTACACAATATTTTCATTCAAAACAGTAAGTCAAGCACAAGATAGTTTCACGACAAAAATAATGTCCATTAGATTTAATAATAATTTTAATTAAATTTCACAATGATAATGATACTTATATTTAATGATAATTTTAAAACTTATCATAGCGTTGGGTCATTTTATTTTATACATTATATACATATATATATATAATATGTATGTGTGTGTGATACTGTGATTGACGTTTGATAAGGAATATCATTAGTGAACTACCATAATAACAATGCTAGAAATCATCAAAAGTATGATACGGAGTAGTAACAGTAATAATGTAAAGTCTTCATTTTTTACTGAAGTTAATGGTAGAATCACACGTCACAGGACAGACGCTACGCATAGGGCTGTACGGCACAATTAAAAGTTTCATTATTGCGAAAACTAGTTAATCTGCCGCACGACGAAAACTATTTATAAATAAATGTTAAGAGTTAGTGTACTTTGCGAGTGAGTCATGCTATAGTGTGGTACGGAAATTACTTATTCTTGTATAACTATTAAGAATGTTTCCACCGCGTTTATCTACTAAAAGAAGACACACTTCAAACTGTGTTCTTACGGTTTCAAAATACCGTTCGCTAATTAAAAACGATTATTTCCAAGCTACTCAAAATTGCTAAACTCGGCTTTTTCACGTTGCTGTAGCTAAGAAAATAACAACCGTAATCGTAAAACAAAATCGTAGAAACTTGCATTGGACTTTACCACATACTTTCTATTAAATAAAATAACAGGGTCATCGGTGAAGTCCAGTTGAAAAACATTGGCTACGAAAACACAGCACGCTAGTTTATTACTCCGCTCCTAGAGGCGATGAGCTGTTTGACGGATGTGTTACATTCGCCTTATCGCCTTCCCCGTTTACGAACCTCAAATATATATTTAAAAAGGTACGTTCCACTAACTCTCAAAAGTTCCTAGCAACTACAATCTCTAGTACGGCAGCTATGATGTTTAAAGTACCACCAATTACCCCCCCCCCCCAAAAAAAAATCAACGATTTATTTGTACTGCATATCCAAACGTGAAAATAAAGTCAGAATTACACGTTCACTTTAAAATGTTACGATTTGCTTGTAATAACACTGAAAAAAATCATTAGGCCTATTAGTCACTGCAAAATATTTTGTTAAAATGGACCTTACCAAAATTTTTTGTAGTGGTTGAAAATGTTTTTGTAGTCACTGCAAAACTTTATTGGGGACAGCAAAAAATTTTTGTGGCCACTACAAAAAAATTTAGTAAAGTCAATTTTAACAAAATATTTTGCAGTGACTAATAAGTATTTTTTTCAGTGAACAAACACAAATCACTCGTGAAATTACACATGCAATGTACTACCAACTCACAAATTTCAACAACTTTTTGAGTTCAAAACTAAATTCCGTTTCTCAGCTTCGTCGTGTCCGCGATGTGACTAAAATAGAAATACTTCCTATTAGGCATTTATATTGCGTCCTCTATTATTGTTGCGCTGATGTCACAGAAACCTCGGCGGGGATAGGCGGACGTATTTTGTTATAATCCGCGTCTATGACGTCACATATGTCACTCTAGTACTGTGATTCCAGCATATAGCTAAAATGCCTTCTCTTACACTGAACCAAACTTTAAACAACATATCACACTGACTACTCAAGCGTTAAAATAAAAAATTACGAACATTATCATAAATATTTGAAAATAATAACTGAGCATACTAAATTATACAAGTGTACAGCTGCGATCAAATTCAAACAAAAAGAAATGTGAGTTCAGGAATAGGCTTGCATTATAGTAGACATAATAGACAAGTTGCGCAACAAAACAATGTCTTTAGCGCTAGTGAGGGGTGACATGAGATGAGTATGGAGCAGCGCCGGAATGAGGGGGCGGGGGAAACGAAAGGCTCCGGCGACCAGCGACATCGCCCGGCACGATTCCCACATGCGAAAATCCGGGGACCGACCCGGCCGGGAATCGAACCCGGAATCGTCTTGGTGGGAGGCGCATGGTCTAACTATTTGGCCAACGCGGCCCCGAGCTAATACAGGCGCATTTTACTTTGTCAGCGAGCAGTTAATAAACAGCTGCTGTCTGAATGATTTCACAGATATTCTTGGAAGCTAGCCTCCACGCCAGAGAACCCGCGACATGTAACTATTACTGTTGTTCTTTAAATTTCTCATCTTTAGAATAAGCGCCGTATGATTCTGAGTTAGCGTACACGGTAATTAAAATTAATGGTCCAGTGAAAGATAAGGCAAACGTGCCTGAACTGCGCCCAATAAAGACGATTTTATTATTACTATATTGTAAACATTGCATGTAAATTTTGTTGTGCAACACTGGACGCATAGAAAGACCCGGTAATGCTTAGCCGAGCCTGGAGGAAAATGGACGAGGGATGAGTCACTGTTTTCGGCAGCAGTGGTGTTTTTTCCCGGGCGGACTCGAGACGAGCTGGGTTTACGTACACACACACCATGGCTTGTAGCTACCCTTCCCCCTGCGTGCGTGCGTGTGTGTGTGGATGTAGATGCAGGGCTTGTGTTTAGACGGGCCGGGGGAGGGGTACCTCGCGCGTGCTCACGACCTACCACAAGGGTAACTTGGTTATCGTACGGGAAGGTACGGCAGGATGGGGAGGGGAAGACGGGACCTATCTCCATCATCTGTCGGCTTCAGGGTTGAAGGTCGCCGCTGCTGCTAGCTGGGATCTGCCCCTCCCCGGGCCAGGGAGGGGCGAGGCTATTTATGGAGGGGCGGTAGAACAGGCGGGATGGGGATATATTACGTGACAGGTGAGGTGCTGCATGCAGGGGAAGGGGCACCAGTCGCGTGTGCCCATCCTCCCCTCCTCCTTTAACACACCTCAGATATCACAACTACAGGTTAGAAGGATCAATGTTACAAGTCTGGCACAGGGAATATTAAGGCTCGGCATCAGTCGCCATATTGAATTATTTTATTTTTCGTTCTTATGAAATTCTGAGAAGAAAAATATAAAATTTATTACTATAATATCAATTCTATTTACCTTCCACTACAATATAAGCATGGCAGTTGAACTTTTAACGTATATTTAAGCCGTAATTATTCGAGCAATTTTTTTTATATTCTTAATTTGCTCGACTGATTACAACTTAAATATACGTTGCAAGTACACAGATATTTTCGAAGACCAGCTTACAAGTCAGTGACCCCGCGAAGTTTTAAGGTCTCTAAATATCGGATTAAATTTAAAACATTCGAAACGTAAAATAAATGGCAAGATAAAATGGCGCTGATCAACTAATGACACGCTGTACTGTATTAACGTTGAGTACAGTAGTTTACAAATACTCGCAGACATACAACTAGAAACTAGAGATGCACACGAAAAAAAAGACAAAACATAGCTTTTGCACGGGCTCGATGTTTCAGTGCCTGATGAAGCCAGCCTAGCTTTCAAAACATTGTATCGGCACAAGCAATTTGTGTCGGCCAATTTTTAAAGGCAATGATAATGACTTGTGGTGAAAATAATTATGCAACATTTTGTTTCAATGACTCACGTGAACACCTGCAGCCTTGCCTCATGGTCAGTGATTGGCTGTTTGTAACTCTCAACATATTTGGGATCTACCTGCAAATCACAGACGTGTGGTGTCGCACTGACATTCTCATTGGTACAGACAAATGTGTGACGTCTCTACGTGAATACACTCTGCCAATAACTACGGTGTCTTTACTCTTATGTTGTTTAAATTTTAATTTAATTATCATGCTGTTTTAATTCTCTCATGATATATCGCTAGTTCGTTATTGCTTTTAATTTTAGTATTACCTTAGACTTAAGGGCTTGTTCTCGAGTTTTTTTCAGACTGGTGACAATAACTCAACTATTTTTTAACCAAAAGCTTAAAAAAAAATTTGAGTCAATGTGCAGTCACAAGATGCGCAATACTGTGCAGGCGTTTTTAAAAATAATGTACCATTCGTCAGCAAAAAAATATTTTGCTTAATTTTTGCCTATTTTTCACGACAAAAAACGTGGTACTTTGGGTAGTGAAATCTATAAAACCGTTCAGTATAATTCTACAAAAAAATTCAGCTACAAATTATAACATATAAGTGTCAAAACTGTGCAGCGAAATTTTGATATGGGTATTAGGTAGCAATAAAAATAATATTTTCGAAATCACTGCAAAACTCGGTAAGAAGGCCTTAAGTTTGAAATGTAATAAAATAATGGTAAACTGCAGACTGAAATGTTTATGGTCCATTGTAAGACAATGCGACATCGCCTTAACTGCGCCATTAATAAAGTCGTATTATTATTACTCGATAATGTTGACACCAGTCCTGTGTATGTTTGGCTCCTGCATGTTACTGCAGGTTTCCTATTGGCCTGGCTGCCGACTAGCAGGGCAGCCTTACGCTGATTGGCTGTAGGCATTTCCGCCATGTTGCTGGCCAGCGAAGCTATTTTGCTGGCTTGTGTGACTGAGTACGCCGTCTTACAGGCTATTTCACTTCTGTGTTCCTAAGGACCACTAATTTTCGCGAAAATAATTTTTCCGCACTTTGTCTCAGAGCCTTACGAGCACATCTGCAGTTATACTTCATGGTTATTGGCAGCGTGTTTTTGTGAAGTAGTGTGTCTCATTTGACTTTGCCAATCACGATAACGTTGCTACAACTTCACAAGTCTGTGATTTGCCACACGTCAGAGCTAAGACGTCCAATCACTGATTATGAAGCAGAACTGCAGATGTGCACGTGAGTCACTGAAACAAAGTGGCGCAAATTTTTTCGCGAATATTAGGAGTCTCTTATGTACTGCTGAACATTGTGTGGCCGGGGCGTGATGCGGTTGTGCGTCCCTCAGAACTGTATGTATGTATTGTCTGTCTCACAAAAGAATTCCATTTTTTGACAGTTTTGAAGGCTATTCAGAACCAATTTCTGCAAGAAATTACTCTTAATTTTGATAAATTGCACAGTTTGAGAGCCAGCTAAGCGTGTTTGTGCAAAATTCCTCGTGGCAGAGGAAAACACTGCTTATTTCATGGAAACAGCTGTAAAAATAAACGCCAACACAACTGTCAAAAAGTGGAATTCTTTAATGAAACAGACTATATGTATGTAGCCTATGTATGTATGGTTCGCGCCACTACAACGCTGGGGCAGGTTCGATCTAGGAGTGACGCACATCACGTGACTCAGCTGACATGGCACGACGTGGTGGGACCACGGTGAGGGCCACTGGAGCCAGTTCTTCCTGGTTGGCTGTGTCACTGCCAGTGTTGCCAGTTACTTGTTCACCAGTCAAGAGATGGGAATTTGGTCAGCGCTAAGTTGGCTGCCTGGTCTCAATACCGTTGCTCGCTCTAATGCGAATACACGAATAACCTCCCAAAGTCGTTCCGATACCCGGCTTATTATAACACATACACTCACACACACATACCATACTAAATGTGTGTATATTGTTTCTTTGTATGTGTGTACATCGTTCCGTGTCTTTTTTGTATGTTTCAGTGACACGTGTCACATATTTATCTGTTGTTTGTCACTTACATAATAATACATTATTATTATTACAGGGCAAATCGTATTTATTTTGCTCACTTAAAGGATTTTTCCTTTCTTTTGAACAGAGCATTCGAAAATCATTAATAACTAGAAAATGTTACATTTTATACATTATAATATAGCAAACGAAACATTAAAAAGGTATATCAGAAACACTGAAATTGATAAACGACAAGTAAAAGTCGAAAACAAAGAACATCAATTTAATCCTAAATGGATGCGCAAATTAGCATTAAAATATGAACACCATAACCTACGTTCAGTACGTTATTATAATATAATCACGCGTTTAAGTATTATTCCAGCAGTGTAGACGTATTACCGGAAATGTTAGTTCGCAGGGTATGTGCCTCAGATATATACACATGTCCATGTAAGTTACGAAAAATGTTTGCTACTTATCGGCTATAATTTATAATATTTTGTGATTTATTGCACAATGCAAGACATTTTGAGCTCTACAATGAACCTGAGATGTCCGATTCAGAATTTTTCCTACGTTTGTCATATGTGGTGACACAAATAACAAAACGTTTCAAATTAAGGCCCGTAAGTTGCTGTCATTTTTACCCAAACTTGTTACACGGAGTATAATAGTCTAACATGTCCACTGCTACGTTGAATTATTTGTTTTGTTGGAACAATGGGTTCAGACAGTAGAGATGCAAGCATGCTACCGGAATACGCCGAGTTATCTGGCCAAGTTTTCAGGAAGGGCTACTGTCAAGACCATAGCAAAGTTATAACATTGTGTAAATCAGTGGCGTAGCGTGGCTGTGCTCCAAGGCGTGCCGTATTAGTAGCGACTATACTCTTTGAGCAGTTGTGTTGTTGCAGAGACCAAGGTGTATATATTATTAGGGCCACGATTTTGTCGCGAAGATTTTTGCCCCACTTTGTTTCAGTGACTCACGTGCACATCGGCAGTTCTGTTTCAAGGTTATTGGCAGCGTGTCTTTGTTCAGACACGTTTCTCATTTGACTGCACCAATCAGAATAAGATTATTGTGACTCCTTGCGTCTGTAATTTGCCAAGGCCAGTGAGAGTAAAATCATCCAACCACAGACGATGTAGCAGAGCTGCAGGTGTGCACATGACGCATCGAAACCAAATGTTGCAAAAATCTTTTCGCCATAGAATCGTGGCTCTATATATTAAATATTGCCTCTGGTACGCTACTGGCTGTGAAGTGTTCCTGACCATACAAGTCAAATGGTTCCTCAGACAACTCAGTGTTGTGTATAGTCACTGCTGGTCACCGTACACCTTGGAACACTCCACGCGACGCCCCTGATGTAAATAATGTTTTAACCCGCGCTGTTTATTGGGAATTTGTTTCTATATTTCCTATTATCTCCAAATACGATTCCATTTTTATATGATTCTATGGCCTTCGATTGTTTTCTATACAGCAACGAATATTTCAAATTCGTCAAAAATGCCATTGGCTAAACACAACAGTAAGAAAACCAATTGTGAAATAATTTTGCACAAGGCGTGTAGTCGTGCACAGTTTCTAGTGTTTTAATGTTCTGTGTTAATTTTTAAGAATTTTTTTTAATTGCGAACCAACTTTTATGTTTGTATTGAGTGTTGAGTAAATACTTGGAGTAACGGAAAGGCAAAGACAAATACTAAGGTATTCAGATGTGTGTAAGTGGTGAGCAGTTGAGGTAAATGAGGTGGGGACGGGGAAGGGGGGGGGGGCAAGAAGACTGGAGACTGAGGACATTAGCGTGCGTTGTTTACCGGCGACAGTTGCCTCCTCAGAGTCGCAAGAATGCGGACACAATGTCGGCGACATGTACGGAGTCGCCGCCCTGCATTACTGACATAGCCGACCCCGCTACACGACGGTAAATATAATACCAGGCACGGTGTGTCTTTCATCATCACTGCCGACTACAGTAGCCTATAATAAACCCAGTATACTACAGGGTTGTTGCCAGGCTGGACACAAGTTGCCGAGAACTGTACACTCGTGTGAATGCACCGCCGTATATCAATGACAACAGATGATGGTTAGGGCCCAGTAGTTTTCACGAAAAAGTTTTCAGAGCTATTTGTTTCAATGCCTTACGTGCGCACCTGCATCTCTGCCTTGTGGTCAATGATTGGATGCCTTAACACACGTCTGGAGGTTGAACCGCAAATCACAGACGTGATGTGTGGAAGTTATCAATGTACTGATTGGCACAGTCAAATAACTAGGGCTAGGAATATTTCGCGAGTTCAACGACCAACATGCTAGAATCCATTATCTTGTGTATTCCGAAACCCTACCATTCGTCCATTACCTGCTACTCATTCAGACAACAGACAATGAACGAATATACGGGACTTGAGTATGCATAGGATATTGGATTCTAGCATGCACGTCATTGAACTCACGAATTTTTCCTAGCCCTACAAATAAATAACGACTCTTCACATAAACACTCTGTCAATAACCATGAAGCTGAGCTGCAATTGTACACGTAAGATACTGAAACAAAGTGGGGCAAAAGTCTTTTCACGATAACTACCGGGCGCTAATGATGGTATATTGCGAAATTTTTTTTTGCCGACATACCTTTGAAAATACTATGGTTTCTTGCGAGATTTATGATTGGGCGATAAATGTCTGACACAACGTAGCTGTATCCAGACCAATAACAGGCATCACATTACAATAGCGGTATTCTTATTGGCTCAGTCAAATAGGACAACTGCATTATGTAGAAGCCAATAATTTTTTATAAGCTAAACGCAAGTTGAAACCCAGCAGACAGTCAAGTTTTGCCGCGATAAACCATCATTAGAGGTACATAAATTTCGCAGAAACATTCCAGGTCAGGTTGAACGCCAATTATGTATACTTCATTGTCATCTGTGACTTGCTGGCGGCTGTTACGAAACGCGTTTGACTACTGCAAGCCAGTAGTAAATAAGGAAATAATGCGAAGTGCTATCGCTTGCTACCTGCTTGTACGGTTATAAGCCAATAGATAATCGATTGTGGCCAGTGTGTGTATAGGACTGACAAGTCTAGGCTGCTGCCAGATGAATCCGCGAAATTGACGTACCT